>NDGM011256782.1:3015-27542 GCA_002564305.1 Octomys mimax
CTCTCTCTCTCTCTCTCTCTCTCTCTCTCTCTCTCTCTCTCTCTCTCTCTCTCTCTCTCAAACACAAGATGGTTTCAAAACATCAATCATTTCAGAAATTGCTCTAGGAATTTATGTGGCACCTAAGAACTTCTGCCAACCAGGTAGGCCCTGTTAGAACTTAATCCTAAGGAATGTTTAGATGGCACTGGAAGATATTTGAGGATTTACATCATCTTTTGTATTGGACTGCTTCAAAGAATTGGCAAGTAGTGCTGGTCCAGCCTACAGAATTAATACTGTCCACTCTGCCTTCATCAGTTTTTTTCAAGCTCTAATAATAACCATCTGCTTCTGACTTGCTAGGCCAGGATAACTAAGACCCAAGAGCACACATAAAACCATGTCGTGGTCACAACTGGCCTGGTGCAGAGAAACTGCCTATGAATTTCTTATTTCATATACCTTGTCTGAAGACAAACTATACTTGATCAGAAATCTGGTCAAGATTCCTCAGAGTGGAATGCGGATAGAGCTCAGCAGCATAACTGCCTGCCTGAGCACCTGCTTGGCAAGCTCAAGGTCCCAAGTTCAATCCCTGGTACCAGAAAAAAAAAAAAAAAAATTTCTAAGAGTTTGCATTGTAACCACAAATGCGTCTCCGCTTCCTCTCACATTTCAAATGCTGGACTCCGGATCTGTGTTTTTCTTGGTCACACAGCCCTGAGGTTGGAAACAAATCTGGCAGTTACCAGTAGTGAAATCATGCAACATTTTGTTTTGTTTTCTGAAGTTCACTCTTCATATCTATAAAATGAAGATAACTGAATATTCCTCAGAGGGTTATTGTAGAGAATTGAATGCAATACAAAGGACACGAAATACTCAATTACTGTTGATCGCTAATACAAAGATAATGATAGACTTTGGGCCATGATAACAGAATACTATCAACTGCCTTAAACAACAGACTAAATCTTTTAAATACTTTGTGAAACATTTACTGAATTAATAAATTACTGGGTGAATGATTGAGGTAAATTCTCTTAAAAAGACTCCTCAACCTTAAAACAAAAAAAAAAGCTATCACAAAATATTTGTATTTTGATATTCTTAATCTAATAAATGTAATCATTGATTCCACACACATAAAGCAAATTTAGTCTGCTTATCTGCCCACATGTATGATCAAGCTGGATGTATCTTCATTACATTGGATGTAATATTTGAGTTATTCTGACTTGAAATCTAGACTGTACATGATATATGAAGCTACCTTCGCAGGTGGGAACTCTCAGATAAGGACCTGGAGCAGCTAGGACAAAGACGCCCACACACCCAGGGCCACAGTGAGAGTAGTTAAGACGTACACCCAAAAGTCAAAAAGCACAACAAGTCAACCAAGCTACAACTGAGGATTATAGCTCCAAAACCAATTTGACTTGTATTGATTTGCTGTTGAATTTCTTACTGTGTGGAATAAAGAAGGCATTTCATTAGAAAAACAATACCAGGCAACATCCATAAGTAATTTCTTTTTCCGAGCTAACCAATGTGTATTGAAAAACTATTACATCACAGGGTTTAGTAAGACAGTGTTAAGCCAAACAAAGCCGCATTCCTCTAACACATGTTTTTTCCTAAGAAAAAACAAAGTAGATGCATAAATACAGAGACCTGAATAAAAGGGATTTAGAGGAAGAGAGTAGTCTTGTAAATAAAGTCAAGAGAAGCTGCAAAGGCATGAGGGGACCTTCAGCAAGTCAGAAGCAGCAGGGAAGCCACTGCAGTCCAAGCAGGAAACAACAGAAGATTCAACCGGAAGTCAGCGATGAGAACGCTTTTCATAAGGCAGGGTTGTGACTCCCAATTTACAGAAAAATGAGCCACGTTTTATTAAAGTCATGTGGATCTACTGTGAAGCGACGGAGCCCAGTTCAGACCCTTGCTCAGCCGACCACCACGTCAGGGCACGCACCTTCCATTGGGCTGTCCTTCCCACTTATGTTCCCTGTACTACCAGTCAACTTTTCTTTCTCTACTTCACAAACAGCACCAAGACAATGTTTTTAAGTTGCTCAGAGGGCAAGAACCTGGGAACATCCATCCTTTGTTCTTTGCCACCATACTACTATACATCTATTGAATACCTCAGGTCCCCCATGGCAAGAGCCCCACCCCTTCCTAGTTTCTTTCTTCCCCTGAAATCACTCTAAGGGATTCATTTGGTCTGAAGCCAAGGAAGCTGGTGGGAAAACAAGGCCTAAGTTGTGGAGACAGCAGAAAGAGAAGAACTGAGACCTAAAATAAAACAGATCGCGTCTTGCTTCCTCTAGTTTTTATATGGGGGGATATCTGTATACTGTACTTTGTCATTTGTTGCTGTTTGAGTACCAAAGCCACAGCTTAGATCAGGCAAAATCAAGAAAGGGTGGGGGAAGGATATGCTATACAAATACTTAGAGGAATCCCACAGAAATCTAAGATCAGGAACCATGGCACAGCTGGTCCCCATGGGACTTTCAAAGCCCCAAGGAATGAAAGCTGCTCCCTGGAGACTGGTCTCATCAACTTCTGCATCTCTCTCTTCTCTGTCCATCTCATCTGTTTCCTCTTGAATAGTCCGCCATGTTCAGGTGTGCATTCCTATCCCTCCTATAGTTCCGCCTTGGCCTGGACCTTTGCTTCCTTAGACCTGACTACATTAATTTTCCAATCTGTGCTTGGAGAGCTGCTCAATCTCTGAATCTCTCAGCTCAAATTCCCAAGATCACAAAAAGTGTGATGTAAGCCATGCCAGTGAGCTGCCTATTTGGCTCACAGTTAGGCTAGTGGATTAGACCCTCCATCTAATCAGCTAAGGTCAAAGGCTGAATGAAATTCTAGAGTGCAAAAGAGGATTTGCATGTGAGAACATTTTTGATTAAAATTTCTTTTAGGTATTCTGCTTTCTTTTCCTCCCATAAAATTTTAGACTAAACAAAATTGCAACTATAACAACTCTTGCAGAGAATTTGACAAGAATCCTATTAAGCCTGTTTGCCAAATTTGAAGAGAATTATGGGCCAAATAGCTCAGAGGATTAAAGCACCTGCAAGCAGGTGCAGGGGCCAAGGGTTCTATCCCCAGGCTTGCCGTGCCAGCTCTGCCCCCCGGGTACACTGGGACAGCAGTTGAGACTGGGTGTGGTGGTGCACACCTGTAATCCCAGCTCTTGGGAGGCTATAAACAGGAGGAGCACTATGAGTCCAATCTAGTAGTGAGACCCTGAGCACCCTGTATACCCTTCCCTAAAAAATACCAAAAAAAATTTGAAGAGAATTAAAGTTATTATATTTTTATCTTCCAGTCCACCAGCCAAAGTTATTTGAGAATAAATTCACTTGGTCATTGTACATAACTCTTAAATTTATACTGCTGAATCTTATTTGCTATTACTTTAAGAATTTTTGTATCTACATGCATGGAATATTGGACTATATTCTTATTTTTCAGCTATATTTGTCTGGTTGTGGTGTAAATTCGATTGGCTTTATAGAATGCCAGGAAAAGTGCTTCCTTCTCCCCTGTTTTCTGAAATAGACTACGTGGATTGATATGCAATCTTTTGTAAGCACTGAACAGAATTTTCCAGTGAAACTAACTGCTATTGGAAATTGAGTGGGTATGGCTTTAATTATGAATCATATTTAATTGTTAGAGAGTTATTCAAATTGTCTATTTCATAATGAATGACTTGAGGTAGTTTATATGTTTGGAAAAATTAGTTTATTTCATTTACTTTGTCAAGTTTATCTGGGTAGAGTGGTTCGCTCTAATCCTTTATTATCTCTTGGTGTGTGCAAGATCTATTGTAATCTCTCCTTTTTATCTCCTCTGTTTCGCTGTCAATTTTGCTAGAGGTTTGTCAGTTTGGAATGCTATGTTCAGAGGCCCGTCTTTTGTTTTATTAATTTGCTCTGCTATTTTCTCTTGCCTTAAAGAACTGATTTGAACACTTACACTGTTTCCTTTCATCTGCTCACATTGGGTCTGGGTTGCTTTTTCTAGTTTTGTGAAACAGGATATTAGGTTAGCAGTATGAGATTTTTTTTCCTCCACCGTCACAGCCACTTCTCCTTTAGAACTCTAAACCTCACTTTCCGCACTGTTTTAGATGGATCTCACACATTTGGAAGTGTTTTATATTTCTTTTCATTCAGTTCAACACACGTTTTAATTTCTTTTTAAACACTGGTACGTTTGGAGTCTTAACCGTTGCATGCCTTGGGTGTGCTCCATGCACATAATACAACTTAATCCTTCCTTTCATCCCCTGTCCCCACCTTCATTTCTTGATGTCCTTCCCACTTAAGAAAGATCTGTTTCCCTATTTCCTATTGTCTTTCTTTTATTTTGCTCTTTCTCTATAATTTAGTTTTCTCAGACTTCTTTGATCTCTGGCCTTCTTGGACATATGTCATTTACTTGCAAATGTTTAAATAGTTTTGTGATCTTTTTGTTACTGATTTCTACTATGATTCCATGATCAGCAGAGACCACAGTCTACCCTTTCAGTTACTTTAAATTGGATGAGGTTTGTTTGGTAGCTTAGAATATGGCAGTCCGAAGTGTGTCTCAGGGAGGTGCTCAAGACAAAAGTGTATTCTGCTACTTCAGATGGAATGTCCTGCAGCTTCTGTTTATGGTTGGTGATGTTGATTTCTAAATCCATTACGATTTTTTTGTCTAGTCCTTTTATCAATTATGGAGGGAATGGTGTTGAAGACTCCAACTGTACTTGTGGATTTTTCCATTTCTGCTTTCAGTTCTGTTTTTATGTCCTATGTTTTGCAGCTTTTTGGCTGGGTCATGCACATTTAGATTATTATGTTTTCTGGATATATTGACTGTTTAAATAACTGCACAATAGTCCTCTCTCTGACATGCTTCTTTAACTTACTTTGGTTTTTATTTAATTTAATTTAATTGGCTTTTTTACTAATTTGCATAGTATAATATTTCAGGAAAAAGAGCAACTCTTGGATGTCCAGTTTTATCTTCTGAATTAATAAATAGAACTGCTTAGGTAGACTCAGGAACTGGGGTTCAATCCCTGGTGTGCTGTGCTGCCCCCCCCAGGACACTATGACACAGCAATTGAGACTGGGCATGGTGGCGTATGCCTGTAACCCCAGCATTTGGGAGACTGAAAAACAGGAAGAATCACTACAAGTCCGATCTGTTTAGTGCGACCCTGTAGACCCTGTATTGAACACATTAAAAAGAAAAAAGTAGAAGCAGAAGATTTCTACTCCCTTATTGCTTACTCTCCCTAACTGCATTCTATCTTTTTCACTACAGGATATTTTGGAATGACGTGGAGAACTCACACACATGGAGACAAATCTTCAGGCAATATTTTTTGAATCAAATAATTTTTTCACAGGAGTGACAATAGCTGGTTGTGTAACAGTTTCAGTGGTCTACAAGAGCCGAAAAGCTCAGTATTAGGAGAAAAGTTTCATTTGTTTTCATCAATTAGACACATACTGACAAGGTCCTATATAATCAAGATTAAGGTTAAATTATTGAGTAAGTTTTCCACAGCTTAATTCCTTTTTAGTAATGTCAATACTCCATTTGATATCCTTCATTAAATCAAGAAAGAAATTCTCCTATTGGTCATGAAGGAAACAAAAACAGTGCGGTGCTGTGAATACAGTCAGAGTTCTAAAATTATAGAGAGGATACTTCCTCAGGATACAATAATCTCATAACTGAATTCAGAACACCACGGTGAGAACGCTGAATGTGCTGTTGGCAGAGATGCACCATTCTGGTTCCCGTGGGGAATGAAGACTGGTTTCCACACTCAACCGCACCACAGAAGGAGACAGGGGCAGCTATGTCAGTGAGGAGTGGCATGGTATCAGCAAATTGATGGCACATTTCTGGCATAAAACACTGAGCCGGTGGAAATGGCTCATGAATCTCCAGTTAGTGACTTAGTAAGAAAATATGTCTCAAACTCCTCATGCTAGTGTCCAGAAAGCTTTCACCTTCTGTTTTCCCCCATCCTCCCCGCTCTGTCCAGCTCGCTCACCATGACTAGCCACACTGGAGTGTCTATGATGCCCTAAGCCTACCTCTGCTGCCCTATAAATAACTGTCCTTCCTTCTTCTTGGAATATTCTTTCCCATCATACTCATAGTTTTGAATTCCCTCCCCATTTTTTAATCTTGGACATCTCTTTTATGGAGTGCAACAACACACAGGACCTCTGTGTTCTCACAGGGGCGGCGCCTGTAGGTGTGTAGATCAGCTTTTCTCACACTCTGCTAACTTCACTTACGCATCCTCCTTCCCCACAAATCTCCAAGTTGTTGAAGATGGGAATCTTTTATTTGACTTTGTATTTTTATCACATAGGGCAGAGCTCAATAGATGCATAACTGAATGCATGAATAAATGAATATGGGTAAATACTAAAAAAAAAAAAATCCAAATTTTATAGGTCACCCAACATGTAAGAAAAACTGTTGTGAGCATTGCACACATATTTTGTAATTTAATGCTTAAAGTCAATCGCTCAACACCCTCCATCTTATAGATGATAAAACTGAGATACTGAGATATAACAGATCTGCAAAACCAAGGTCAAATAGAAAGTGACGGAAGTTAGCATTTAACAGCATAAAATTTCTTTCACCTTTTGGCTTTCCCTGAGTCCTCTCTAATTGGTAGCAGTCTTGGGAAAACAAACACTCCCAACTACATTTGTGACTGCAGGAACTAAATGCCCTGACTGTCCTATAATACAGGTCACTCGGGGACCATTAGCTATCTGGATGAGGCTGCTGCCATGGAGAATTTATAGAGAAAAGCAATGTGTTTAATTAAGTGGTTGTTGAAAGCACCCACCCACTATAAATGGATACTGGCAACAGAGGTACTTTTGCCGCTGCCAGAGTTCTGCCATAGATCATTAACATATTGATAGATTTGAGGGACTTTTCAGCCTGAATGCTTTCACCCAAGGACAGAGGCAAGTATTATAGACTTCAAGGGGCTTGGAGACCAAGGGACACAAAGACAGGACCCCACACACTGACCTGACAGTGTCCTGGGAAGATGATCAGAATTAAATCTGAGTCAAGCACACAAGAGGGCCTGAATCATACCATGTGCCATGTACTGCGCTAAGTACAGAAGGTGGAAAGAGTTAGTCTTGAACAAAAGTAAACCAGGAAGCTTTCATTGCTACGTGCACAATAAATTATGCTCTGTAGCACAATGTAAGCACGAGAAGGGAGCTGAGGTCATTCTGCTTGAGTTACTATGAAATTGGATCCCTGAAAGACAGGGAAGATTGAAGCCAGTCGCAAGGAGAAAAGGTACACAAAATAGAGGAAATAAGGGCCTGCCGGATAGCTCAGCGGACTAAAGCACCTGCTTAGGCAGGCACAGTGGTGGGTTCAATCCCTGGCGTGCCATGCTGGTCCTGCCCCCAAAGTATGCTGAGATGGCGATGGAGACAGGGCCTGGTTGCACTTGCCTATAATCCCAGAGCTTGGGAGACTGAAAACAGGAGGATCAATATGAGTCTGATCTGTGTAGTGAGACCCTGTAGACCCTGTACTAAATACATTTAGAAAAAAATAGAACGAGTATAATCATAAGGCAAAGTCATAGCATCAGGAACGGGATAAGAGGAAACAAATAGTTCAGTTTGACTGATAGAATTTCTAGATGACTCTTTTGTTTATCTACTTATTTACTTATTTAATGCATCTGATACAGGGCCTTACTACACAGACTAGACTCCTAGTGATCCTCCTGTCTCAGCCTCCCCAGAGGTGGGATTATAGCCTTGCACCACCATACCTGGTCTTGACTGATAGAATTTCTAAAGGGGCATGCTGGTGATGAGAGCTGGGGTAGGTAACTACATCGCATCACGCAGTGTCTTAAGGATGCAACAGAATTACCGAGAGCCCACAGAAGACCATGGCCATGATCATGAGAGTGACCTAGACATGTGCTTCTCACATTTCATCATGTATTGGAACCCTGCTAATTCGCAGGTTCAACTTCTGCAGGTCTGGAGTGAACTCTGAGGGTCAACATTTTCTAATAAGGGCCACTGGTGCTCATGCAGGCATGGCTGTGGTTTTAGTGATAGGACTTCTTGAACCCATGAAAGTACAAAGAAATGAGTGGGGTTCAGGGGAAGACGCGCTTCAGAATGTCCATACATGGAATATACTTCCATATGGAATGTACTTCCATAGTACTTTCAACTTGTTTCTCCTATCTACATCTTAGTAACTTTTCTCTCATTGCTGGGACAAAATACCTGACACCCAAAATGAAGGAAGAAAAGGTTTATTTAGCTCACAGTGAGGTGAGTGGAGGGTTCAGTCCATTGCTCCAAGGCAGAGTGGTATGTGGCAGAGGGCAGCCATTCACAGCAGTGGAAAACAGGAAACAGCAAAAGGGAGGAGCAGTGGCAGTAGCAGCAACAGAGAGTGCCTCTGTCTCCCTTACGTTGCATTCAGTCTATGCACCCCAGGCCGGGTGTAGCACTCGCACCCATAATCCCAGCACTGGATCCTGAATGAATCACAAATGCTAGAAGAGCGTTCCATTACTGCATGGGGCCTTGGGGCGACAACTAGACAGGAATCGTAGCACAGCACAAGGCATGAGACAGCTCCCGCTTCCAGGGTAGCTTTTCTTCCTTTTTATTATTGTTACAGTATTTTCAGTATATAATTAATTCAGCTATTCTTCTAACATAATTAGACTGTGACAAGATACACACGTAATGGACTGTAGTCCATTGGCTCTGCTCATCCTCCTCTACAGATAGTTGACTTCTGGGAAGCCACTAAATAAAATCAAATGAACAGGTCGAGCTAGAGAAAGATGGGGAGAGGAAAAGGCCACTGAACCTGCCCCAGGAACCTCTTGACCTCTGTTTTCTGCAAACAAAAGACAATCAACAAAGAAACCAGGCACAGGCGCAAAGATCATTTAACCAATTTAAACTGCAGTGATCGCTGTGTCGAGAGATGAAAAATCACAAAAGGCAGCCAGAGCCATGTAATGAGAAGACAGCTAGGCAGAGGGAGAGGTGCCAGGGAGGCAGGCTCTCCTGTGACCCTTAATAAGTAGCTGCCCTTGTGCAGGTCATTTAATCTCTGGACTTCTTCATCCATAAAATGAAGCCAGTTATTCCTCTCAAGCCTGTCTCATGGGTCTGTGTGAGGACAGTGGGAGATCCCAGGAGAAGCGACTTTAGGGGTCAGGGAACTCCAGAGAGACACCCCAGGACCTGCAGAGAGCTCCCACACCCTGCCTCTCAGCACCCCTTTGTTATGTAGGTTTGTCTCTGTTTTGATTTCCTGGGAAAGCTTTCTGAATTAGGCAGAGAAACCTCAAGCCTCATGGACTTGCATGTACCCCACTAGTCCAAGAACTAGAATTTTCAATTTTTCAAATGTGCTTCTCCAGGAGGAATCTCAGTGGGCCCTGCAGGAAGTGACAGATACGAAAGGGGAGACCCTCACCCAGGAGGAGGCTGCAGCACGACACCAAGGCACACAGGACTCTGCGCAACAGTGAAGGAATGGTTTCAGTAAAAGTTAGGCTAGGTGAATGGTTCGGAGCCTAGTTTCTGAGACTTTAGTCCTGGGATCCTCTTCCCTGTCTCGACGCCCACTCCTATAATCGGACGCTTCCAACCTCAGGCCATAGCTGTGAAGATGCCGTAAGGCAGAACATTCCAACTACCAGGTGAAAAACAATGATACTTATTACTTTTACCAAAAGGTGTGAATGCTTCCTATTCTTTTCAGTTCCCTTTCTCATCGCAAAGTTTTCCTCTGTACTATAATAAACGTGGCCTACTCAATGCTTCCATTTTAAAAAGTAATAAAAAGCCCTTAAATTTGTATAGCCAATGGCAGTTTGAAAAGTAATTGTTGCATAATAGATAAACAATCTAGTAACTTTATCAAAGCTATGTGGTAGACAGGAAATACACACATATACATACACACACACAAACATGTGTGCATGCACACACACACACACACACATCCCACTTAAAGATCGTCAAAATTATTTGTATTATATTCATGTAATTTCAAATGAATTGATAATACTTCTCATAATAGTATATTGTTAGTGATCAATAATAGTTACCAAAATAGAATAATTTTAAGAAAAAATACTTGGGAAAAGCTGTCATAGTTCTACTCAGTATGAATAGTGGATGTATTTCTTTCAGGGCAAATTTATTTGATATGCTCTAACGAATATACAAAGGCAAATTTAGTAATTAAGATGAAAAATTTGACAGAATTACATGAATAGAAACTAGCAGATCCAGGGAGCAAACTTAACACTTTTTATTCCAAGGTCAGACATCTTCCTAGACACTAGTCTACTTCTTCAGTTCTACTTTCTGTACGTTTGACAAAGGAAGTTAATTGGATTTCAACTATTTATTATACCAAATTCTGGGGACAGGTTCTGAGTGGTTTGATGAAAGTAGATAATGAAACATATTCTGGGTATTTTTCACAAAGACGAAGACCAAGAGTTACTTGATCCGAGCCACCACCGGTAAGTCCTCTCATTCAAGAATAAGAAGAGTAAAAATGACAAATCTCTCAAAATCACTTTGCCCTAATATGTGAGGCCAAAAGGTCCCATCTCCCCCTGCATCCAAACTACTCGAGACCAAGATGCCTTGAGCACACTGTACTAAAGAACTACTCCACTGCCATTAGTCCATGCTTTCTGAGACTCCACAGAGGGTCAAGATGTGCTGCTTGGTGTTGTCTTAATGGATCTCTTCCAAAGACACATACACAATTTCTTTAAAGGGTCCTTTATCAGGAGTGCTAAGAAAGAGGAGGAGATAAAGTTGAAGCAGATACTAGCTTGCTTTTATAGCTGTAAGGGCAAATGAATCTCTTTGATAGGATGAAGTGAAGTCCAGGTTGCTAATGCCCACTTGGGGGTATTCAAAATTCTTTCAGCTGAACTCGATTGTAGGTAGGGTTATGGTTGCTCCCCTCTACTTTTTCTCCTGGCTTCTCAAAATTTATTAGTGCATGTTTGTGGTACAGATGACAACTTTCATTATGGGTATTTCCTACAGGTATGTGACACATCTCAATTCCTTTTCCATTTCCTTCCCATCTGCTGTATTCCCNTCCCTCTCCTCAGTGTCTTTGTTCTCTTCCCAATTGTAGTAAATCTAGCTGCCTGGTTTTTTCTCTATATTTTATCTTTCTCATCATTTATACCTTGTCTTTGTCCCATGAAAGAAGCCAGAGGGCATTTAAGCTTGTATGTCTGGTGTATTGTACATAACATGCTTTCGAGGCTCATCCATTTTCCTACAAATGACTCAGATTTAACCTTCTTTATAACAGGGTTGTATTCCACTGAAACACTACCTTTTCTTTATCCACTTGCTGACCAGGGACACATGGGCTAGCTCTAAGACTTAGCTATTAGGAATCACAGTGCAATATATAGTGTATGCATGTACCATTGTAATATGTCTTCAATTCTTTCGGGAAGTTACCTGGTAGGCAGATAGCTGAATTGAATGAAGTTCCTAAGTTTATTTTCTTTGCAGAATCTCCATATTGATTTCCACTGTGAATGTAATGATAGTTTGCATTTCCAACAACAGTGTAGAAGGGTTTCTTTTCAGCACAGCCTCACCAGCATTTATTATTTTTTATTTCTTGATAATGGACATACTTTCTGGAGTGAGATGAAATCTCCTTTTTGTTTTAACTTGCATTTGTCTAATAACCAGCAATGTTGAATATATTTTCCTATATTGCCTCTTCTTGTTCTTTGAGTGTTCTTTCTAAATGCTTTCAAACTCAAGATTTCTAATTTTACCATATTCTCTACTCATGTCGACTTAGAACACCACAATGTAGTTCGTCTGAATTAATGAGAATGATATCCCTCAGCAAATGGCTTTCCTGACTTGTTTTTATGCCATTCACCTTTAGAGAAGGCACTACCACAAGAAAAGAAACATTACAGACTACATACTTTAAAAAATACTTGTGTAAATAATCTCTGGACCCATGTGTAACTAACTACCAGTTCAATTATCTACTTGATTAAGGACCCATTTTGAACACATTTTGCAAAATTATAATCAGCAAGTTCTGTGAACAGTAAATGATAAAGTTGTTTGGTGGAATAAGTGAGACTGTCCACAGAGTGCTTTCTACAGTTACCATGCAGTGGCTTCTCCATAAAATAGAATTATCATTTCCTTCTAAACTTGGAATATTACCACAGTCAGCCCATCAGTTTCCTAGGCCAAAACCCAAGAGTCATAATAGATATCCCTGGCACACAATGAAACAGAATGCTTTGCAAAGCTCAGCTATACCAGTTATCAATTTATTACCTGTGAGCTCTAAATATACCCTTCGGTATATACTCTAGCATAAAGAATGGAATTCTTTCGATGCTCCTCATTTAAAGTGTGTACCATGTTCATCTTTTCAGGAGAGGTCACTAAAGAAATATTGCAAAAACAGGAGGAATTTTCTAATTTCCAGCTTTAGCTCCAGGTCAACAAGATGAATGAGAGGAGCAAGTGAAATCTACCTCAGCAGTTGGCCCACGAAACAGTCCCACTGGCTGGCTGTAGCATTGACTACTACCAGTCTTTCTATAATAACATGTGCAGACTTCTTTGTTCATCATGAAAAAAGGTGAATTTTGATGAATTGAAATCATTTTTAAAACATATAATATTTTCTTCTTATAATGTAAAAACTATAGACACGGCCCATTTTTTTTATAATTAGCTCTATTGCTAATACATTTTCTATTACTTTCTTGAATTTAGACAGCAAAACAATGAGTGAAGAAATTATGCTCTGATATGTAGTGTTTGTGAAACACCATGGTATAAATGCTACCACTGTGGTTGAATCCAATCACACTAGAGGCTACCAGGAGTCACGGTCAGGTCTTCTTAACTCTATCACTTATACATTCTCCATCTGCTCTCTTCATTTTGCCCAGTCTCCATTTCCCATTTTTAAAATGGCAATCCTAAAACAGCAAGGCCTCCATAAAATTAAAGCAAATGACTAAAGATGAAAACATTCGTAATGTGATGTGTGTTTCAAAGCTTTTCTGTCTCAGTGTCCTCAAACTAGAATCATTGTTCAAAAGCAGGTATGCTTCGTCCTGCTAGCTAGATATCCAGAGGTGCTTCATCTCTGTGATAAAGCCCAGTGTCAATGTACACAAATCCCGGTGCTTTCCACCCTACAACAACATGAAGAGGGTCTTAGAAGGAGTTCAGGAATTTACAGAACTCCTGAAGTCTGTGATGTGGGTGTTAAACACATCATCTATTCAATATTATGGACCCAATAGTAGAAAAGAGTTGCCTACTTTCCTTATTATTTAAACAGCTTAGTTTTCATTGTGAAGATCATAGAATTACTAATACTCACCAGGTAAGTGAATAGAAGATTTCACAGACAATAGAGTTTGTAGTTAGGGTAAAAATGTAATCATTTCCAAAATGGTCTGTTCACTCAAACCTCTCATAGCTAAAGTATGCCTTAGATCGAATGAGTTATTAAAGCTATAAGGACTCACATGTTGAACTTGGTTTTTACTTAATTTTCATAGACTGTCTATCTTCCTTATATTTAATGATTTCTCCTGGTATTGCTTTTTACATAATCATATACAACATTTAAAGAGGCACCACGATGGTGGAGTAACAAGCAGCACAAGGTGTTGCCAGGCAGACACGGGCACAGAGCAACATGAAGAGGACAAGGAGCGGAAAAGTGAGTCCCATAGACACAAGAAGTACCTGAGGCAGACATTGAACCCCACAGAGAGAATGAAGAGAGAAACTTCAAAGAAAAAAAGGAGGTAGACAGTGGTGTCTTCTCCCCGAGATAGAACTCACTGCACAAGGGGAGTGGCTCAAACTTGCAGACACGCAGTGACTGCTGATCACCCTAGAGGCCTCCGTGGAAAGGATAACAGGGAAGGGGAGCACTGGACATGAAGGACTACACTACCAAGGGGTGAGTGTGAGGGCCATGAGCCACCTAGGAGTGGGGCCACTGAGCTCAGAGGTCAGAGTGGCTGATGGCTCCGTCTAGCAGCTCTCAGTTTGACTCAGGCCCACGGAAGCTATGCTGAAGGCTGCAGGCCAAGTGAGTCTGGTCTCAGCCAGATGGGGCAGGTTCACTGAGATTATCCAGTACCCCACCAAAAAGCTATTGCTGGCCTGCTGGGATAAATCAGCATGGACTGGGGTTCTAGCTTCACATGTTGTCTACCAGTAACAGCAGAGAAAAACCTGGACTTGGGCTCTCTCTCTTTCTCTGTCTCTGTCTCTCTCTGTCTCTCTGTCTCTCTGTCTCTCTCTCTCTCTCTCTCTGTCTCTGTCTCGATCTCGATCTCTCTCCTGTCTCCTCTCTCTTCTCTCCTCTCTGTTCTCTCTTCTCTCCCCTTTCTCTGTCTCTCTCATTTGTTTTCATTGTGGTTATTTTTTCTCCATCATTGTTTGATTTTGTTTTTATGTATGTGTGAATGTAGTTTCCAGCCTCTTTGTGGTTGTTGTTCTGTTCTGTTCTTCTTTTTATCTCTTCCTTCTCTATTTTCCTACAGTCTTCCACACCAGTTTCCCAAAGTTAGCATGATCACACTTTGTCCTCCAGCTTTACTTTTAATCTCTTCCTCTTCCTCTACCTCTCTACTTTTTGCCTCTTTTTAAATGTTAATCACTGAGGATAAAATTGATATATCAAGGACTTAAATACTGCATATAATTTTCTGGTATGTCTTAGATTTTTGTTAAATAAAACTAGTTCATATGTTTGAAGGTGGAGAATTAACGATTATCTATATTTGTCATGTTTTAGGCTGTAACTGATCCTATTTTATTATTGCTTATGATACCACTTTAGGCAAAAGTGCCATAATTTGATCTAGATGGATATTCTTACTGGTATTAAAACACTGTCATCGGGCCAGGGAGATAGCTTGGTGGTCTAAGCACCAGCCTGCCAAGGACAAGGATCTGGGTTTGATCCCCAGTGCTACATGCCATTCTACCCCTGCGCCATGTGGGCCACTGAAACTGGGCATGGTGGCACATGCCTGTAATCCCAGCACTGGGGAAGCTGAGACAAGAGTATCACTGTGAGATAAGCAGCAGAGTGAGACCCTATGCTAAATAAATAAATAAATCTTTTTTTTTCTTAAAAAGAAAAATAAAGACTTAGATGGAGTAAGAATCTTAGAAAATACTGTGGCACGGTCCCAAAGAACCAGAGTCTGGGCTAAACAGCCAGCGATTTCTCATCTCCAACAAATTGACAATGTAGAATTTGACAACAGACTCAAAAACCCAAAAACCGCTTACAGCTAGAAGACACCTTGGAGAAGTAGTCCTTTCTTAGATGTTCTAAATACTAGCACTAAAACAACAACTCATGGAAATTTACAAGTATCACACTAGGAATGGAACTACAAAAGAAAATGAGAAGACATTTAATAAGGCACCAACCTAGACATCCTGTTTACCAAAGGAAAACTGAAGAGGCAGGAGAGTGGGACAATCTGAAATCTACCAAGCTCTGAACTGGTAACAACAACATAATTGAATAAGGCTCTAGAAAAAAATGAAATCAGAAATAATTTTTCAGATAACTTCAGAGGATGCATCCACAAAGAAAACCATGCTTGGTGCCTCTAGAGAAGACAAAGCCCTAAAGATAGAGAAGCTTAAGAAAATTATGGAAGTCATGAACACTCAGAATAGGAAAGAAGTGGAATTCATGAGGCACTTCTTTTTGAAGAAGCAGTGCCGATATTTGAAGCAGATATCCAGGAGAATAAAAATTCCATTGAAAGTATCCACAGCAGACTAAACCAATAGGAGGTTAGGATCTCAGATATAGAAGACAGGTTTGTAGTCAGTGATCATGAGAAAAAAGATTTCTTAAAAATAGCAAGGGACCATGAAATCTCAGTGCAACCACTGCTGGCTGAGGCAAACCATATCTTAGGATGGACTGGAGTCAATGAAAAAGCAGGAGAAAACACAAGTGATATAAAGATCTGTTCATAGACGTCATGGCAGAAAACTTTCCTGGTAGGGAAAAAGAATTTTGACATTCAGTAAGTGAGGCACAGAGAACTCCAATTAGCCAGGATCAAAAAATCTACAGCCAGGCACATCATAATCAAGATTTCAGAAGTTCAACACAAGAATAGAATCTTAAAAGCTGTCAGGGAAAAGAAACAAATGACATACAAAAGAAAGTTCATGAGAATCACAGCTGACTTGCTGAGCATAAACCCTCAAGTCAAGGAGAGCTTGGAGTAAAATATTTGAACTTCTAAAGGAAAATAATATTGAACCCAGACTGATGCACCCTGAAAAACTATCTTTCAAAACTGCTGGACAAACAAGATACTGCATGACAGAGAACATTTGAGAAAATTTAAGACCACCAAGCCAGAACTCCAAATTGTCTTGAAGGACATTCTAGAAAGAGTAGCAAGACCACAGCTCTATGAACTCCAACAGGAGGAATCCACGAGGTAAGACAAACAATTAAACAGAGAGAGAGACAGAAGAGGAGGATCCCACAACAAGAAAATAGCATGAAAAGGATAAGTCAATGCATATTGATTGTAACCATCAATGTCAATGGTCTTAATTCACCAATCAAATGACACAGAATGCCACAAAAGACACAGAATGGCAGAATACATCAATAAGCAATGATAGTGACAGTACAACATATCAGAACTTATGAGGACACAAAGAAAGCAATGCAAAGAGGGAAATTTACAGCATCAAATACCCACATCGGGAAAATAGAGCAAGCACACATGAATAACTTAATGATGAACCTCAAACTTCTAGAAAAAGAAGAGCACACTAAGCCAAAAACTCACACAAGAGAGGAAATTATAAAGATCCAAGCAGAAATTAACACATTAAGAAAACAATACAAAGAATGACTGAATCAACGAGTTGGGAAGCGGCGTTAGTTCAGCATATGTAAATCAATAAATATAATGCACCATATTAACAAAGCCAAGGACAAAAATCATATGATAATCTCAGTGGATACAGAAAAAGAGATAAAGAAGGTCATGACATCCTTATAAAAGTCCACTTTATCAGTTGACTTTGATAAAGCCCGAATCTATTCATGATGAAAAATTTACCAAAAATGGGAATAGATGGTCTTTAGTTCAATCTAATAAGTGTCATTTATGACAAACCACCAGCCAACATTAGACTAAATGGACAAAAACTAAAAACTTTCACTCTAAAATTAGGAACAGCATGAGGATGTCCACTGTCTGCAGTCTGATTCAACATAGTCCTGAAAACTTTATCTAGAACAATTAGACAAGAGAAAAAAATAAAAGGAATTACAACAGGAAAGAAAGAAATTAAATTATCATTATTTGCAGATGACATAGAAGACCCTAAAAATTTCACTAAAAAAATGACAGATTTAATAAGCAGATTCTGCAGCACAGGTGGACACAGTTGACACTCAAAAATCAATAGCGTTCCTGTACATGAATAATAAACATTGAGAGAGAGATTAGGAAAACACCTTTCACAATAGTACCCAAAAAATGAAATACCTAACAAATGATGTAAAAGACCATTACATTGAAAACTACAGTACCCTGGGAAAGATTGAAAAGGATATCAGAGAATAGAACAATATCCCTTGCTTTTGGGTAGGAAGAACCAGTACAGTGAAAATGGCCATGCTTCCAAAACTGTTATACAGTTATACAGTTTTGATAACTGGTAACAATTCCAACAGCACATCTCACAGAATTAGAGAAAACAATCCTAAAATTCATTTGTAACCAGAAAAGAACCTAGAACAGCAAAGGCACTTCTGGATAACAAAGACAAGGCAGGGAGCTGAGAACATGTAAAGGACTCAAAAAAGTCAGACTTCCCAAATTTACAGACATATGGGAAAAATGTTCAACAACAGTGGTCATTTGAGAGATGCAAATTTAGGTTTTTGTTTTTTGAAGGGTCTCACTATGCAGCTTGAACTGGTAGTGATCCTCCTATTTTCTGCCTCCTTAGTGTAGGGATTACAGGCATGTGCCACCAATCCCGGACTCCATCTCTGGCTCAGTGCACCCTGGGCGCAGGGGCAGCATGGCATGTGGTGCCAAGGATCGAACCTGTCCCCTGCGCTTGCCTAAGCAAGCACTTAGACCACTGAGCTATCTTGCTGACCCTGAGAGATACAAATTTAAACAACACTGAGATTCCATCTCACCCCAGAAAGAATGGCTGTTACCAAGAAATTAACTAATAACAAATGCTGGCAGGGCAGGGGTGGGGAGCACTCTTTACTGTTGGTGGGAGTACAGATTGGTAAAACCACTGTGGAAATCAGTGTGAAGATTCTTCACAATCTGCGGTTGGAGGCCTCATTTGATCCAGCTAGTCCACTTCTGGTTATCTTCCCAGAAGAATTAAAATTATTATACCACAGTGATATATGTGCACACATGTTTATAGCAACATAATTGTAATAACTAGCTCTTGAAATAAAACTCAAATGCCCATCAATCAAGGAATGGATAGAAAAGAGGACTTTTTAATACAATAAAGTACTACTCAATCATAAAGAAGGACAAACTGGAGACTGTCATAGGTAAGTGGATGGACAGTGAAATCATACCGGAACAAAATAAACCAGACGCACATGCACAAACATCATATTATCTCCATCACGTGAGAAGTTGAAAGAATAAACTGTACCACAACCAAAATGTACAATAGATACTATAAAATGGGAAGAACGTATTCAAAAGGAAAGAGAGAGAAACTGGAATGGCAAAAAGGAGAAAGGAAGGAGAAAAAAGCAACTACATATATTTTATTTGAATAGTTTAAGATAGTTATACTACTAATTTCATTAGTTCATTGAAAAAAAGGTTTGTGGTAATATTGTTTGCACAATTAACTGCCTATATCTTGTACTCTGAGTAACTAATTTAAAGAAAATAATATCACTGCTCTGGCCCCAGGCCTGCTGAGCAGCAGCACATGCCTATAATCCCAGTGCTGGGGAGGCTTAAAACAGGAGGATCTCTGCGAGTCTGAGCTGCACAGTGAGACCCTGTACCAAATACATAAAAAAATATATATTACTTGATGTATTAACCATTGTTTTCCTCCTCTGACTTTATTTTAAAATTTTGTTTTATTTTTTCACTTTAAATTATAAAAAGGTTTCTTTTACCCCCCCCAAAAAAAAAACCTAAAAGGAAAAAGAGAATCTAACTGTGTGTTGACCTCATCTCTCCCCTTCTCTCTCAGTTACTTTTTTTGTTGCTGAGACAAAATATTCAACATCCAAAGTTAAGGCGGGAGAGGTTCATTTGGCTCACAGTTTGTAGAGGATCCAGCTCATAGCAGGCTGGCTTCAAGGCAGGGCTGTGTGGCCTAGGGGCATCAGAGAGGAGAGACAGTACATAGCAAGAAGAAGGTAGCCAAGAAAACAAGAGACAGCCATCACTCTTTCTATTACTTACAGCTTATCCTGGCTACTTGGGATGGGCAGCACTCACATCTTTAATCTAATGCCCTTGATCCGTGCACTGCTCCACGAATCAATTCTGGTTTCATATTCAGTATCCAGCCACTTCTGCAAGAAACCCTCGGCTCTGGGGAGATGTACTGACACAGCCGTAATGCCTTCCTACATAATTTTTCTACTGCACCTAGAAGAGAGTGACTAGTTCCAAAATGTGATTATAGAGAGAGTGCTTATAAAAGAGACAGACCGCGACTGAAAGGTTAGGAAGCTAAGACAATGGTCAGTGGGAAATTGATGCAGGACTGACCTGAGGTAATCACAGTGATAGCTGAGGGATAGGGTCAACCTGGAAAACAGCTCTAGGAGTCAAATCTGGCCATCTATCTGCCCTGAGCCACAGGAAACTTGACTCCCTCAGTGGAGTTTGCCATTTATATTATACAACAATAATATCACTGGGTCATCTCCCTTTTTGTTACAGTGATATAAAGAAAAAAACCCCTCTATTTCTAGTATCATTCCCTTGGCCATAAGTACTCACTGAGTCAAGAGCCAGAATGCTTGGATGGTCTCTCCCACAGTCTCCGAGATGTGGCCTTTCAAGTCCTCCACGGCAGTTTCTATGGCTCCAGGCTAGGTGAACAAGGAAACAGCTCTTTTAGAGAAGAAAGAGCCCAATTGTGCATAGGATTAATTGGACTATCCCCACAATATTCATTCCAGAAACCTAAGGACATATAAGGTTTTGTAGTTGTCTAACAGAATTTACTCTCGAATGCTGTTTTCTAGAACCTGTGCCCCTTTGGCAGATCAAAAGTGATCCAAGTTCTAGCTCCCAAATTGTCTTTTGAAATTTTTATGTTTATTGGTGTGTGTTAGCAGTGCACAGTGGTTATGTTCATCATAGGTAGCTGCTACGTGTCCATGATGCATCTCAAGTCTTCCAAATTCGTACTCATCACTTTGTTTGCCTAGAAATGAAGAGGTCCACTTTCAGAGGACCGGACTGTCCCATGACATGTTTTTCAAGAAGCTCAAAGCCTTTAGAAATTTATACATTTTTCAGGGCTGGCCAGATAGCTCAGCAAACTAAAGCACTTGCTTAGGCAGAGCACAGAGGCTGGGATTCAAGATGGTCATGGAGACTGGGCATGGTGGTGCACACCTGTAATCCTCGTGCTTTGGAGGCTGAAAGTAGGAGAATAACTATGGGTCCAATCTATGTAGTGAAGCCCTGTAGAACCTGCAGACCTTATATCAAATACAAAAAAAGGAAAGAAATTTACACATTTTTCAAATAAGCCTTTTCTTCTCTTTAGAGAACACACGCCAAAATAGTGGCTTTCTCCCAGTTCTCTGACCATAAATTTTACCTGACTCTGGGAGATGAAGTCTTTCTTTCCTTTCACCTCATGTTCTCTTTCCAAACAAGTTTGTCTACTTTTTTATCGGTATTGAAGATTGAACTCAGGACCTCACACTTGCCAAGCAGGCACTTATTCTACTGAGCTATCTCCCCAGCCCCCAAGTTTGCCTACTTTGTGAAGTAGACGTAGCTTAAGTATTAGCTGATATCTGTCCTCAATGTTCAGAGACATTCTAGTTCAATGATTCTCAAATTTCAGTGTGAATCAGGACCATGGCTCTTTGGGACGGACCATCCTCAAAATTACTGATTCAGTCAGTCTGGGTCGAGACTTTCAGAAAAGGCCTCAGCTGGTGAAGCCACTGATGTGAGACCCACGGCTGTCTTGGTAGTTACTCCCAATGCTTGGTCAAGCCTAAAAATCCCTACAGTCCACAAATTATTGAGTCTAAACCATGTGATCTGAGTGATGAGGAAAGTGGTACATGCACATGTGGCAAGTAACCTGCCAAATTTATTAGAAAGTGAGAAAGTAAGAAACTAAGGAGGCTAAGAAGTAACAGATAAGAAACCCAAAACTTTCATTGTTAGGTCCATAGCATACTGAAAACTTCATTCCTAAGACTAAGTTATATCAGTGGCAATCTTCCATTTCTTTCCTCTGTGCAAGTGAACTTTAATCCAGAAATCCACCCTTCATAAATACTGATATTCCTAACCCTCCCAGTGTGAGACCCTTCTCTCATATAAGGAAAGAAAAACAGGTGTGCCTAAGAACCACTGAAATACTCCTTTCTCTGAGAAGAAAGATTCTTGTTTTTCTCTTTGCTTGTTTTCTCAAACTATGGTAAATGCTTTGAAACCTTTTGGCTACAAAGCCTATTTCTTATGAAAAATCTTATATGGGAATCCTCACAAGAAAGATAAGGAAGAATGAAGTGAGGGTAACGGGTGGAGTGTTTCACCTGCTTACCTCCTTCCCATGCCAAAATGTCTATTCACTCCCCACAATGGACATCACCCAAGAGTGGACAGGACAAGTCCAGAACAGAGTTGGGAAGCCTTGGTTCACATTCCAAATCTGTGGTCAATTAATTATTTGATGATAGCCAATTCCAGAACCTTTACTTCTTTATCTATGAGACAATAGACTGGACTACATCAAAAATTTTGAATCAACCTGATGACCAGAACTTCCCAAGAATCTCCAAGGGAACATGAGCACAGCTCTTCCCCTGAGGGATTCTGATTGTGTCATTTAAATAAATTTCTCACAGAGTGGATCAACAGCCAGCAGACTGTGATTTCTGACTCTCTATCATTGCCTGCTGCTCGCCAGAAAGTTGGCAGAAAGATAATATGGTACCCGAGGAATGCTGAAGCCTGTTTGTCACGAAATCAGTGAATTCTGGGACATCAATCAAAACACTTTGAACTTCAGTGACAAAAAGGGTTGTGCCAATGTCACTCATTTCCAGCAACCCTGCAGGCAATGTTAAGTTGTGCTGGAGGGAAATTCCCTGTGATCCTGTGACAACTCTTCCTTACTCAGCTGCACCTCTCAGCAGTGCTCTGTGACTCCACCAGTGGCTCAAAGTCCTTAAAAAATAAGACATTTTTGATGACTTAAGTACATTTTTTTTGTCTTTCCATATTCACATAGTTTTGGCATCATAAACATAGCTCAGCAGTGAAGCTAATACATTTTAGAAAAGAAAATTTAATTTGGGCTTGAGAATAATGAACTAATCCTGAAGCGAATGTTTTGTTGCATGTTTTTGTGCCAAGAACTTTGCCAAAAATATGTGAAAATGAATATAATAATGTAGAATTTTTCAAAACTTGATTTATATTCCCTGTGGAAAGTAAATGCCAAAATCTATCAAATTGAAAAATGATCTACCCTTGGATCTAGATATGTCACCTTTGTGGAATTAGATTTCAGAAATCCCTGTATATGTGCAAAATGATACATGCATAAGTATTCTTTGTAGTTTCTTTTTGAAGAGTAAATAATGAGGAGAAATAAGAAATACCTGTGTGCAAGTTACTGGCGTAAGTTAGTAAACTGTAATGTGATGAGGGTAAAGAAAGAAAGAAGAAATTGATGCTAATACAACTTTCAAACTATGCTATCAAGTAAAAGGCAAACATTATCAGAAGATTGGGTACTGTAGGCCCCCACCTGTGTACAAAGGTGAGCAGATAAGAATTGATATCTTTGTTTGCTTGTGCATGCCTGAACTAGCTCTAGAAAGATCTACAGATACCATGAGCAGCAGTTGCCTACAAGTGGGAAAAGAATATAGAGAACACATTTACAAAAGTTAAATGTGAAAATAAATGCTCTGTATCAAATGGGCTGGCAGCTTGTCGAGTTCTGTGGATATTCCCATTGTCTGTACTGTTCTTACCCTGACTAACTGCACTGGATGAGTCTTCGGAAGACAAAAGGGAAAGGGTCTCCAGAAGAGAATTTTACTCTCCTCAGTTTTGTTATTATGATAAGTTAACTTCAGCCAGTTAGTATGAAATATATATTTTTTTAAATGTTCAAATACTTTGTTTTGTGCTCAGACATCCAGGTTTAAGTTTCAGTCTTTCTCATGATCATGTGATCCACGGCCAGCCATGTTAGCATTTTACACACCAGCTGACTTGTTCATCAGGCAGATAAAAAGGAGTAACTGTAACAAAGCTAGTTTTATATGCAACTGTGCATATAAAACCAGTAGTAAGCTGAATAATAAAAGGCTGTATATCATCTCTTATTGCTAATATCAAAAGGGAAATAAATCGCACCAGAATTTAGGGATCATGGATTAGTACAAATGAACAATAATCTCTGAGCCTCCTGCTAAGACAGACAGACAAGAAAACATTCCTGAACAATAAGTTCACATCTTCTGAGAGAGTGCTGTGAGCAGTGTCACCTCTTATAGTCCAGCACTTAATAGCTTTGGTCAGAGAAACCCTACTCAGGAAATTCAAACGCACAAGTGCTTGTTTCTTTGCATTTCCTGGAGCTAGGCTTCCGAGGGTCAACAGTCACACAAACACCCCTGTCCATGGTCATGAAAGAGTGTGAATACACAGATACAAAATGGTCCTTCATTTATATCCCCTTTTTTTGTTTAGTTTTGTCAGAGAAGGGTATTTCACTGCCATTTAAATATTGTAGGTGCCTGAATTCAGCAAAATATTCCAAAAGAGTCCAGTAGTCCATAATAGTAGTGGGTTTTCTGTATATTCAAAATAGTTAGGACAGATATACAGCTACTTTCTCTTAATTCAATGAATAGGGTCCAGGGAGATGGCTCAGTGGAATACGCACTTCCCTGGCAAGCGCAAGGGTCTGAGTTCAATCCCCAATTGCACCAAAAAAAAAAAAAATCAATGAATAGAAAGATTTCTTCTAACAGTGTTTGTGGACAAGATATCATGTTTGCCTCTTGTACTATGAATAACCACTAAGAAGACAACAATGTGCGATGTATTAATTATTGAAACTGTCCTACTAATCAGTTTTGAAACTGTCTCATTGCTATTT
>NDGM011256784.1:0-12016 GCA_002564305.1 Octomys mimax
TCTCCATGTGACTCTCCTTAGGCACACTCTACATCACCGATCACTTTCCTCTTTGGCACCATAGCCACGGCATTTCAAAATGATCATTAATACATTTGATATAGTTTTGAAGTATAAATAATATTGGTGATTAAATTCATTTTAATACCAATACTATTAATTATTATTCAGTGATCTCAGGACTCTCTACCAGCTTTATTTTATAGGTTAATTAATTAATTTTCATTTTAAAGAGACAAAAAACCAATAAAGACAATGCAGAATTTCAAAACAAGATGATAGGAAATTAATGATGGTTATTTTACTGCATATTGTTATCTTCACAGTAGTTGCCCTGATTACCAGGGACAGGAACGCAAAATTGATTAAAAACTATAAGCACTAACTGTTCCTTTCAGACAATTATCTTAGCTATCTTGTGCATACAAGGAATGAGAAAACAAAAGGATCTTATGACTATGTGCTATTTTATACAGAAGAAACTTAGGGAAGAGTGTTCTTTTTATTAAACATATACTGTTATTGTAATATACTTATATTATAAAAGGAACCTGGAATTCTGCCTCAGATCTCATGAAGGGTGTCTGTGTTCTTATTATGTTATTCTTTTACTAAGAGCAGCCATTGGTGAAGATGGCATGACCTTAAATCTACCATCTTGAATTTGCTTGTTTGTGTAAAAAGTATTGTTCTATTGTTCTTTGTTGTCCTGCTATAATACCAGGGAACAGTAGTTCTCAATAAAATAAATCTGCACAGAACTGGGAAAACAATAGCCCATATGAAAACTATTCATCCGAGACGTCTGAAGCTGCTGAGACATGAGAAAAAGGATCAGGAAATAGCTGTTATCTTGCACACACACCAAATAAGCTTGTTTGAACAAGTTAGGGCTGGATATCAATAACTGCCCAAGACTTTGCAAACTTTTTGTTCTTTACATTAAATGATACATTGTTGAAGCTACAAGCAATAGTGTGATTTCTTTGTCACAAAACTGCTTGCAAAGCATCTATACTTCTCTGGACCAAAAAACCAAGTAAATAACATGTTAATAAATAAATAAAAGGGCTACTTCACATTTCTATTTCCTAACTATAGGAAACGGACCATACTCTATAGGTTCAAACAAGAGCCACTAGTCGAGCTTGTGAAGATGATTTTCTTGCAGATTGATTTAACAGTGTCAAGGATAATATGTTTTTTACGTCCATAAGAAGGAAGTAATCTAATTTTTTTAGAGATTCTTGTCCCATTGGAACTGTGTTATCACTTTTAATCTCAGTGTTTTCATTTGAATTATCCAGGAAAACTTCAGTGGGCTGCTCTACAGACAGCTCAATCTGCAGACTCATCTTCTGCGCTCAATTTCCCAGTACCAACTTTCTGCTATAAATTGTGTTATTACTACTCACAACAGTCAATTAAGAGGTTACCTTTGCAGACTATGATAGACTGAAATTGCTGGATATGGTTTCTTCCCCAAACTAGAACCTATTTCTTTTAACAATAGACATTATAAACTTAAGAAAAATGATTTGGCTTTTTTCATGACAAATTTCAGCAAGGGATAGTAACTTTTTCTTGTTCTTTCCCTTTTGCCATATAGACAAGCAGGCTACATATTATGAACTAGTTTCCTAAAAGCTTGAAAGCATTCACGCTCTCAGTTTTGATGTTTGAAATACATTTGAAAGCAGAAAACTAACAGAAACGTTCTCAGTTAGTTATACTTGAAGTGTGATCTGGGCAGTGTGTCGTGGATCCTTATTTTCTGAAGTCTATTGTTACCCTCCTTTTCCACTGAAAGGGGAACAAGTCTGTGGACATAAACTCTTACTGTTCTTTTTTCTGCTAAACTCGCTTTTCATCAAGTAGCAGGTAGCAGAGATGTGAGGAAGTCAGATGCTGCCTTCTGAGAATTCCCTTGAATTCCAGCTACCTGCCTTTTCCCAGAGGACTTATTCTTGCACTGTTTTCTTTCATGCCCTTGACCTTTCAATTAATGTGCTACACACCATCAGGCAGTTCCTAGAATCAACTTATGAACATCTGCCTGTAAGTTTCTGTGAAACTGTCCTTAGAAACCATTTGTACCCAGCCTGCCCAATGCACAATTAAAAGCAACTGAAGGACCATTAGCCTTCCTTCTCCACCTCAAGGTCATTCTTATGTGGCTGTTGCACCATTAGTGAAGTGTACCCCAAAGTACAGGACATCTCAAATGCTGGAAAAACCATTAGCTGATGTGCAACTTTGGTTATCTGCAACACTCGCTCAGAAGGGCCTTGGCAGGGACACAGCAGGTGTGACTCTTGACTCTAGCCTAGCTGACCTATTAACACATCAATTACAGGATGACAAAAGAGGAGAGATGATCAGGTCAGAAAAACAGGTAAAATATGTTTTTTATATCATCTAAGATAAATACATCAACATTCAAATATACTAAACTCAGGGTATGCTATGATCATAATGTATTCTGCACAGGTAATTAAGCAATTGGTTTATAAAAATTAATAAAATGAGAAGATTTTAAAATGGCAATACATAACAATAAAAAGAGAAAATATAAAATCATGGCTTTAAATAATGCACAAGCAGAATCAATTTTCCTATTCCAAGTAAGAAGAGCACTAAGTGGGGCACTTTTAAATCTTATGAGAATGGAAATTTGTGTTCATTAGGCATTTATAGATGAGATCAAGTCACACAATATATTATGGAATTATTATTTGAAATTATTTGAGACCAACACAGCATTGTGACATGTGCTTTGTTATAACTGTACACATGCAGCTTTGCACTTATTTGTGTAATTTTTATAATACATCTAGCATTTTAACTAGTTTATAAATCTCAAGACAATGATAATTTTGTGTTACTCTTCCCCAACTCTGTGTGCCAAGTGTATAGGTCAACATCTAGAATGAATTAATCAATCAACTAACAAACTGACATACAATACCTATTATTTATTATTTGAAGGAAAACTATAATCAAAAATAATCTGATTCAAATGCTTGCCTTTAGGGGACGGTTATTAACGGTTATTAATGAAAATTCTCATTTTTCGTTAATGAACTGGAATACTACCCATCAGTACTTGGGGGTTTGATTAATTGGAGACAGTCACCCTGAGTCTGATTGTATTCATGTACATTGCTGAGATATGGGCTTTATGACTTTAGAGGGAAGAGCTGACATTGAATTTATGTTGAATTTACCAATGTGTGGTATACTGGCATTATGACCAATGTTCCCCTCATGATTTTTGCATAATTCCTTGTAAAGGCAATATCACATCTATGAGCAGCCTTTTAACATGCAGTTAATACTATTCAAATCACATGGAGATATCTATAAATATATTTCATGAACTTCCCTTAATGAATTGAAATAAAGGATACAATGTTTTCAAGTTTCCTCTTTAAGACACTCAATGCTGAATTCTATCCAGTTTCTTAGTATGGTCTATTAAGAAGAAATAGCTTGTCTAGATATAAATTGTACACTTCAGAATATGTATATGTGGATCTATATCTACATGTTTATAGTGAAATTGAGATGTTGCAATCATGATGTTGAAGTCAAGAAACTTGCATGGGAGAAATGTATTCTTATTTAGCTTAATATAAAACAGGAAAAGCCCAAGACTCTACTAACTTTTTCTAGCACAATTCCACTTCAAATGCAGATTAACTAACAACTTTCTTTCTTTCTTTCTTTCTTTCTTTCTTTCTTTCTTTCTTGTATTTGGTTGTTGCAGGGTCTGACTACACAGCTTGGACTCATGATGATCCTCCTGTTTTCAGCCTCCTCAGCACTGAGATTACAGGCGTGTGCCACAATGCCTGAACTTGAACTCTGACCAGCTCAGCCTGCCCTAGGGGCGGGACTGGCATGGCTTGTGCCAGGGATGGAACCGCTGTCCCTGTGCTTGCTTAAGCTTCCTAAGCAAGTGCTTTAGTCCACGGAGCTATCTGGCTGAACCTAATTAATTATTAAGGAGCTAATAATATATTTGGCTTTAAGTAAAACAATTTTACATGCAATTATTTTTATAATGCAGTTACTGACAGAGGTAAAAACATGGGTCAGAGAAGTTTTAGAACTTTTGACAGTCAAAAAAATGATCGAAGATTCAGGACTTGAAATCAGAAACTTCACAATGCAGGCCAGAGTATGTAATCTCTGCATTCAATTAAAATCTCTGTATTTTAACTGAATTGTTATTAGCATCTACTCCATTATATTATTAGGGTATTATAATATTACACAAACTAACCATCTGAAAATGAAATTGGAAAACAATATAATTCATAATATAATTAAAATCAATAAAGATCATGGACATAAATTTAACTATGGAGATGAAAGTTTTGTCTATATTAATAAGGATATTTTAAGAATACATAGGAAAACATTCTACATTTATGGATAGAGAACAATATTTTTATAATTCCACACTACATAGTTGACCTGTAGGTTGAAGACAGTTCATGTAAAACTCTAATGACATTTTAAAAGTAATAAAATACTTTAAAATTTATATGGAACTGCAAAGGATCCAAAATAGTCAATCAGTATGGAGAAAAAAAACACAAGTAGAAACATCATACTTTCTTATTTCAAGTTACACTACAAAAGTATAATATTTAAAACAGTATGGCACTGAAGCAAGATGTACAGAAGACTAGAAAGAAGAACAAGGCCAGACATAAGTCTACAGATGAAAAAGTGATCCTAAGCAAGGATAGGAGAATATATAGTAAAGTTATTCCCTTTAATAAATGATTTTGGGAAGCTGGATAGACATATGCATAAGAATGAAACTGGTCCCTCATCTTTCACGTTTCACAAAATTTAACTTGAACTGAAGATTAAAACTTAATACTTAAAACTATAGAATTAGAAGGGAACCATTCATGATATCGTTCTAGCCAGGATTTTCTTAGCATTTGTTTCTTACCGAAACAAAAGTTTTCTAAGAATTGGCTAACAGAAATTGTGCTGCTATAAAGGAATGGATGAAAAAAGATGTGGTATTTTCATACAGTGAAGAATTGCTCATCTATGAAGAAAAACAAACTCGAAGGCTTCATAGGCAAGTGGATGCAACTTCATAAGTGAAATAAACCAGACTCACATGGGTAAATATTGTCGCCCTAGTGTAAGAACTCAAAAGAAGAAATAAAAAATAAAAAGTGGAACAGACACCCTTAAATGGAAAGAAACAGAACTTAAGGATTTAACAACAAAGACAGAGAAAGGAGAAAAGTTAGGAAATAAGGCAAGGGCAAAAACCATACATGTATATTTACAAAATGGATAAGACAACAGCCCTGAGAATTTCCATCAAGTTTTAGAAAATAGCAGAAATCTCACTGTAACTAACTATATGTTGATATCTGTGAACTAACCATCGACATTGAGGACAGCAATGTGTGATACCAAAACCTTGCTTGAAATATCTGTCATCTTGGTCTCCTAAATGTGCACCATTTCTAATGTCATATCAATTATTACTATATTCTCTTTAAAGTAATTTTTAAAAGGTAATAAAAGAAAATGAGAGACAAAAACAAAAATTTAAGATTTCTTGGAATAATGTGGTAATAGTCAAACTTATGTCCCATTTTGTGTAACTATACCTGTTAATCTGAGCAACAGATTTGATGATGAAAATAGATAATATATCAATCACTGTTGGTCAGATATTATTGTTTTGAAAATCTGTAACACATGTATTGTTATATGTTACCCTGTTTCTCTCTTTGCTTTTGTTTTTCTTGCTCTAGTTTTTACTCTTCAAAATAAAAGAAAATTATAAAGAAAACAAAACTTAAGAGTTTAAATAAATAAACAAATTACTCAAGGTAGTACTATCTTAAACTGAAAAAACTTCTATTGAGGACAAAAAATAAAATCCAATGGTTAGTGTAATGACAATGGTGGAAAATCCTGCAGGCTTTGTACATTTTAATGGATTAATCTAAAAAATGTATAAGGTTCTCCTACAACTCAAAAACATCTACAAATGAGCTACATGTATGTGAAATGATGCTCAGTGTTACTAATCATCCGAGATATAGAGATCAAATCACAAAAAGATACTAACACCAACCAGTAGGAGTGATTGGCTATAAAATGAGAAAAAAGAATAAATGTTAAGATTCAGAAAAAGCAAATGCTTGTATTCCAGCTGGGAAAGCAGTACAGGTTCTGTGAAAACCAGTGAAGAGTTTTCTCTGAAATAAAAAAACAGAGTTAGTATATGCCCATGAAATTCCAGTTCTGGATTTATAGGAAGAAAATGAAATGAAAAATGTGCAAAAGGCTTTGGCCCTCCCATGTTCATTACAGCACTGTTCACAGTAGACAAGATGTAGAGACAACCTAGAAGTCCCCAAAAGGAACTGTGGTCTATACTTACAGTGGGGCACAACAAGCCCTTTCAAAAGAAGGGCTTTCTTCAGATCATATGACAACACATACGATCCTAGAAGATATTATGTTGATTGAAATACACAGTAAATCACAAAAGGAGAAATACTGCAAAATTTCACTAATATGAGGTATCTAAAACAGTCACAATTATAAAAATCAGAGTGGCGTGTCAGATGTGACAGTCCTGAAGGAGGGGAAAATGAAATGCTAATCAAAGAGAATACCTGTTTTTCAAGCAGCATCCTATGTAATAGTTGGAACTTGGAAGCAATTTGCATGTCCAAAAATGATTGAAACAAGAAATGTGGTATTTGCAGGCAGTGGAGAACTACTGTGCAATAAAGAAAGACATACTTGGATCATTTGTAGGAAAATTGGTGCATCTTGAGGCTATAATGCCAAGTGAAATAAATCAGATGCACCGGCTTAAACATGACATGGTTTCCCTTATATGAGAAACACCAAATATAAACAAAGAGCAAAATAAAAGAGAAATAATAGGAAGTAGGGGGACAACTCTCTGTCAGATGTGAAGGGGATCAAGAGATAGAGAAGGGAGAAGAGAGGAGGGGCTGAAAACGTTAAGGTGTGCTGTATACAAGCACTAATACCATACAAGGATGGTAAGCGTTGTGTTCTATAAATATGTACTAGTACGATAGAGAGCACAAGTTTTCAATTTCACAAAATGAATAAATTCTAGAGATCTTCAGAGTTGCTGTCCAATATTGTGCCTACGTTTGACCTTAACCTAAAAACCAAAATGGGTGAACATTGTGCCTTTTATTAACAGTAATATGCATGTAGCATTTACAAGGTAGATTTTCTTTTTTAATATTTATTCATAATAAAATTTGATGATGAATAAGTATACAAAAATATCTTAATAAGTATCTGGCAAGTGGTCAATGATCATTAGGATTGCAAGTGAAAACCCAATCTGATCAACCTAACAACTTGGTGAGACTCTGTCTCAAAATAAAAAATAAAATAAATACAGATGAGGATGTAATGCCATGAAAAGGCCTTAGATTTATACCCTCTATCAAAACAAAATAAAATATACTTCAGTGCCTATATTTACTCCATATCCTCCATTTGCTTAATGTGATTAGAATTAATCTTTATTTTTTATTTTAAAAAGACAATTAAATGTTATTTTCCATTAATTCCTTCAATGTGTTCATGGTAGTTCTGAAAAAAGTAGGAATACCTCACAAATTTGAAATGTCCTGAGTGGTGTCAGTAATTTTCTAGTTTGAATAATGCAGACATTTGCAAATTCTCAGGCTCCTTATATGGTGCACAATTAGAAATTTGAAGAATAGAAGTGTGGCACGCGCCTGTAATCCCAGTGCTTGGGGGGCTGAAAACAAGAGGATCTCTACAAGTCTGGTATGTTTAGTGAGACCCTGTAGACCTTGTACTAAATACATTAAGAAAGAAAGAAAAGGAAAGAAAGAAAGAAAGAAAGAAAGAAACTTGATCATTGTTGCATCATCAGTCTTGGCTTTATTTTAATTTAATGTATGTAGGACAGGGTCTACAGAGTCTACAGGGTCTCACTACATAGATCAGACTCTTAGTGATTCTCCTGTTTTTCAGCCTCCCAAGCACTGGGATTACAGGCCCTGACCACCACACTCAGTCTCAATCGCCATCTAAGCAAATCCTGGAAGCGGGACCAGCACCACACAGTGGGGATCTGCTTTGAATTAATTACTAGATTTATGTTGTTTTCTTTACAGTACAAATTATTATTAGTTTGATTTCTTCCTTAGCAGATTAGTACTCTATGCATTGTTGCAATTGCCCTTAGAGGGAAGGTAATAAATATGTTTTTAAAAATTCTTATAACTTTCTTATTAATAAAATTTTAGATTTGTATGAAATATAAATTAGATATTATTACTTATGCCTATTCCTCAAAAAATGCCCAGATCACTCTAAGTAAAATTATACAAAATTTTTTTTAAATATTTAAAATATCTATAATTTTACTACTTTATATAACTAATAAGATGAACTGTTTAAAGTTAAAATTATTTGTTTCACAGTAAAAAAAAATAGAAAAACTGAGGGCCGGTGAGATAGCTCAGTGGACTAAGTGCCTGCTTAGGTAAGCATAGGGATTAGGGCTTGATGCCCTGCTGGCCCTGCCCCCAGGTGCCCTGAGCTGGCCACCAAGACCAGGTGTGGTGGTGCACACCTGTAATCCCAGTGCTGGGGAAGCTGACAACAGCAGGATCACTATGAGTCCGATCTGCATAGTAAGATCCTATACCAAATACATTAAAAAAAGAAAGAAGGATTGCATGTGTGCATAAAAATGAAAGAAGCAATGCATGGAATTCATCTCCAACTGTGAGTTGTACTTATGTACTTTCAAATGAAGATGAACTTCACAAGCCAGTCGAGCGTTATTTTTCCTGTTGAATGCACTGTGGTCAAAAAGTCCGAGAAAGACACGTTTCCAACCCTTGAAAGTTCCTTCATGTGTGATTCTGTAGCACACACATCCTGAAAATGCCTGGCCCATAGTTCGTGCTCTGCACAGGCCTTCTGAAAACACCCTCTCAATTTATTATGTTCTATGTAGTGCTCCACTAGGAATTTATAAAATACATGAGCATGTATTCCTTAGACTTACTGTAATCCTGCTCATCTTTCTTTAATTTTATGGAGTATTTCAATCTCTCTTTGGAACCCAAATCCTACTTGGACTAAATACGACATTATGTTTTCATTTGAGCTTTGGATCTTTAATCTTATTACTTCCTGTTTTCCTAAAACTGGAGTGAATAAGCTACTTACAAGAGCATAAGCAGAATCTGCACAAAGCCGTTTAGCTGTATTTACTCTGCTCTTTGGTTGATCCTACTCCCCAGTTCTAAAATTTCAGAGAAATTACAAAGCCAAAAGAACAATCTTGATTGGTGTGTGGCTTCATGGTGACATCTTACTGCCAGCAAACTCAACTTTATCTTTCTATCAAAATCGGACACACATGCCTACACACATACACACACACACACACACACACACACAAGCACACACATACATGTAGACACACAGAAAAATATAGCCATTTGTTAGGTGTTTCTTTTTTTCCTTTGTAATTTGGTTAATATTTACAAGAATCTTGAAACTGAGAAATTGTTTTCCCTATTTTACAAATGACGTGCCTGTCAGCATTGAGTGCTTTGTCCAGAATTACACAGCTAGGAAGGAGAAGAGGCTAGATTCAAATCCAGATTTCATGGAGCACAAAGCTCACCTTTTCATGCATTTGGGGCCATACTTATGGTTTGAAGAAGTACTCACATAACCTGATTGCTTCAGCCATTCAAAAGCACCAGTGATGATGTCTGCTTCATGGAAACCTCATGGGCTGCTAGTGTGGTCGTGGCTTATAGGACGTGGATGAGGATGAGCTTTCTTCTGTTCCTACCTCCCAGGGTGACAGTGATTCCCCGTGGCCCTAAGAGAGCTGTAGTGTCAGAGGCCAACCCATGAAAGGCATGCACATTCTCTGTGTGCTTTTTGCACTGCTCAAACCACAACTACTGCAAAGGCGTTAAGGCCAACAGATCGCTCTTAGTTCCTAAAGAAATCACACTAAAGCAATTTATTTTTCTTTTCTTTTTTTCAATTGCTCATGCAGTAAGCCATTGTTCATTAGACTCTTGGGAGTCTGCAAGGCTGAAATAATTGTTACTCCGTTGATCAGGTCCCATTTATCATTTTACAGACAGGGACATTCATTTGCTTGCAACAGAACTAAAATAATTAGCTGTTTACCTGGCAGGTTGCTGGTGATTACGTACAACGAATGACCATAAATGAATAAATTCAGGCATTGTTGAAAGAAAATGACTAAGTTGTTAGGCAAGACTTTGATCGTTGATTTTCCCATGGGAGTCATAATCTCCAACTAGGTATTTTATCTGTGATTATGAGAGACATTTGCCTTGTGTCTTACGGAGTGCCTTGGCAGAGACTCAGGTAAACCAAGACATTGCTTGAACCTCTGCCAATTAAAAAGATGTGTTCTGGGCAATTTTAGGGAAATTCGATTGCTAATACATAGAATGGACATGAATGTTTGACTCAGGGGTTATTTTGAGGGTCACATAAGATCAAACATACAAGAAGCTAGCACAGATTAGCTATTTAAGGCATACTGAGTTATCGCCATACTAGCTATGTTCACATTGTTAGTACTTAACAGCAGTGTTCCATTCTGAGATTCGTCCTATTCATCTATTACTTGGGGCTGTTACCTTTAATGGTTGTTCTGAAGAATTAGGAGGGTATGTGTATGCATGAATTATTATTTAAATAGTTTTAATGACTTGGGGAAAATCAGTAAGGGCTAAGTGATGTTGAAAAAGACAGCAGTGTTGATGATCAGAAATTCACGGAATTTATCCATTAACTTTTCCAAAACCTGTGTCATGATACTTCATAAATATTCTTTTTTTCCTCTATCAAGTTTACTAAATATCCTATTAAGTAATGAAAAACAGCTTTCCTATTCTTGCCAGTCTCCACATATTATATCTGAACTCTAATCCCAGCTTCGTCTCCTTTCTTTGCAGTAGCTGGTGGTGTAATTCTTCCTCTGTGACTGGTGATTATAGTCAATTCTTGATATCCATAATTGCCTTGTTTTCTGCTCTATTGCAAATGTAGTAACATTTCACACTCATTTCCTAATAAGGTTTTTTTTTCTTAAATTAAATATAGTGTTCAATGGCAACATCTATTACATTTTTACTCTCTCTTAATGTCTGCAGTAATAACTATACCACTTCTCCACGGAGAAAGAGAAGAACACTGAGGAAGAGCCTACACTGTGCCAGGCTTTCTAGTAGGGGCTTTGCAAACATTATTGCATAATTTATGCAATCACAATGTTACGTCTTTACCAAGTCCTTAGACTCCACGCTTCATACCCTGCCTATTTTCTGAAGATTATTGGGCTGAAAATGATAATTGGATCACAGTTAACACATCTGACAATAGCAGCATTATACTTAGTTTGCCATGACATGGGCAATTGATAGGAGAAACATTCTATCCCACCACATTAAAAGTCACCCCCTTCTTCCTCTTCCGTCGTTTCTATTCAATGTCTGAAGCACAAAGTAGAATCTCAAACTCCAGTAAATACTACATAGAAAGAAGGCTCATATCACATGAAGACTCTCGAGGCCTCATACTTTTCTTACTGTTTTTTTTTTATCAATAGATTGTATTCATTCCTTAGTTTTCAGGGAAAATGTTACATTTTTCCAGGAATCTGAGACATCTGGACCCACAATAATTATTCAAAATGTGGTTTGCAGAAGAATCTATCGGCTTGAATTTGAATTCTGATTTTACCTCTTACTTATGAGCATGTTCCTTATCTATATATGTCCCAGTATTTACATTTCAATAATAGGAAATGTCATACCACCTTTCTCCCTGGGATAAAACTCAGTGAAAAATAAATCATGAGATAGTAGCACAGTATTGATGTGTGATGAATGTCCCCTGCTTAGTATTTCCTGTTTTTTTT
>NDGM011256788.1:0-15350 GCA_002564305.1 Octomys mimax
TTAAAAATTAGAATATATTTTTAAAATAGGTATAAAGAATTATATAATTCTTATGTTTACACATAAGTTCAAAAATCTAATCATATAAAACCTTGAAGCAGGACAGTCCCACAACATTCCTTTTCCTGCAAATATAATTTTCTGCAGTAAACTTCTCCATTGAGATTCAATGAGTTAAAAAAAAAATTAGCAGAATGTAAAGGATCCTCAAGTGTTTTGTGATAAACTTAAGATTTATGGAAGAAAACACATTCCGACTCAGCCTCCTGCATTTAACCTCTTCTTTCTACAGCCTGATTACAGGTTGCACTTGGTCAACCTTACTGAAAGCTAGGGCACACCACCAGGACAGCATGCTCAATTCCTCAGTGAAAACACATAGGACTGAAAAGATGAGACACTTTTTATTCCCTTCCAGCTTGAAAAGTTTTTTCTTAGCTGTGGAATTATTCAGATATTAAAAGTAGAAAGTTCTAAATTACCTCTAGTGAATACTAAATTTAGCTTTATTCTGCCTAAATCTATTGGGTAAATAGAGCATTCTTAAAATTAAAAGAAAACCAAATCCAAACTGAACATCTCAATTGGATGCTCAAGAAACAAAATTAGTATTTATAATGTGCTACTAAATTCCCCTTCTCTGGTCATCACCTAACAGCCAGGATCCCATTTCTTTTTTCTGGCCCTGGGTCCACCTAAGCTCATTCACATAAGTCTTTCCCACTCTGAGCTGTCCCAGTCTAACCCTAATGCAGTGTAAATACAATTGAACCAGACATACTTGCGTAAGAGTCATAGTTGCCTAACTGAAAATCCATATTTGAATTTTTCCTTTTTTGAAATTGGCATCTCACTTATCTTAAAAGACAGAAATCTTGGCCTTATATTTATGACCACTGTCACACAGAAACTAAGATCTTTCTTAGAAAATGAGATAAAAAGGGTGCTCCACTAAGGTTTGATTACACTTGTAATTCCAATTAATGCTAGAAAACAAACATGTCGAAAGCTTATGAAGGAAAGGGGTACAAAGGGTTGCAACTCTTCAATAAGGTGGTTCGGGGTCAGTTTCAAGCATGAACAAGAAACCTTTTATAATCAGAAGACTAATAGTTGATATGCACTGATGTTATGCAGGAAAATAAGATGTTTTTAAAAACTGCTTTTGAAGACAGGGACTTCTGGGTCATCCAATTTTAAATAGAGAATCCCACTGAACATTCAGTCGCATGTTACTGTTTATGCTTATGTTTCTAAAGCTATCACCAAAGCAGAGTACTTCAGATTGATAATTTAGATCTTCCAAGAACATGAAAAAATATAAAAAGTTAATGGGTTTTTAATTCACCTAGTAAAAATTTTAAAAAGGTGATTTGTCATTTCTGATCTGACATTGCTTATGGGCATGACAAAGAAGAATGGCATAGAAGAATTATGGTAACAGACATGGAAAATGATAGCGAGAGGAAATTGCGTTGGAGTCTTCTTAGGTTTTGCATCAACATTCTTTTGTTGTTGTTTGCAAGCTTTATTGCCCTATTCATATTTATGCTTGTCAGCAACTTTCCCTTGGCTACATTCAAAAAGCAGCTGTTCATCTACACTCCCCAAAGAATAAATATAAGAAAGCCAATTCTTGGCCCGGGAAATGATCTGATTTCTAGAGGAGATACCAGCTTACTCCTTTTAAGAGACTCACAGTATGTTACTTGGACCTAGGTAGCATATATATTTATTTTTAAATTAACTACTAGTATATTCCAACAGCAATGATGCAAAGCTAGACAACCAGTACTGTAAATTCAAGGCTCAAATCAGCAATGAATATAATTATTTAAACATCCCTGTGCTACTGAGTATCTATGATCACTTAAAACAGGAATGATAAAGACTGTTTCCTACAAATTTGTAACAGGTACAATAAATGTGGTGCCTTGGGAGAAGAACAGGTATGGCTGAGCAAGAATTAGAAACAGATACAGATACTGACCAAAACTGGTCCATGTAATCATAAAGGGGTATTCTGATAAGGGCTATCGTGGGCAAAGCTGTACTAGCCATAAAGCTCAGCTAGCACAACAGATGAGAGTTCAGTGCTCAAAGTACTAGATTCAGTTAAGATAAAGAGCGATGACAGAGCAAAGGGAGCAGACTACAGAGCAGTATCTCTCTTTGTGTCAACTGGCCCACATGAACAGAAAGGGAAGGAACAAGGCCTGTGAGTACTAGAGGGAAGTTCAGAGCCACATTAAGAAAGACAATAAAGAGCACTGTCAGAAGTGTTCCTTCCAAGGACAAAGTCACTGAAATGGTAAACCTTTTAATTGAAAACAATCTTTACAACAGCAAAATTGTAAGGTATGCACAGGAGGTTGAGTAACAGATATGCTAGAGAAAAAAGCAGCAAGAATAAAAATTTTGTTCTACACCAAAAAAGGAATTTAAAAAAAAAGTACATTTTAAAATGCCCTTCTCTGCATCAAAATACTTCCCCTTAACACACACTATAATTTCTTCTTTTTTTCTTTCTTTTTTGGTACCAGAAAGCAAACTCTGGGGTTGTGCTTGCTATGCAGGGGTTGCACTGCTGAGCTATGTCCCCAGCCCACAAATCATTATTACCAACTTAAAGGGTTCTGTTTTCCTTTTGAGTATCCACTTCCTGAGGGAATGAGGCTGGACACCACAACAAGTGCACCAAAACCGGGTTACGTGAATAAAGCTGCACGTAGTGGTGTGCAAGAACATCATAGCATCCTGGCCATCCCATAGTGTTCCTCAATTAAGGAGCCTTTATGGCCTCTGCAACTCTCCACTGTAGCAGGGTGAGAATCTTTCCATTTCAAAATTTTTAAATTATTATACCAAGTAAAATAAAAACATTTGCTGATCTAATTATAGCCTTACAACTGAAATATAATCATGGCATCTACACTGTGGCCAAGGGAATAGGTCAATACCGCTCTGTTACACTGGAAACTATGGTGTCAGGTATCTCATTAGTGGCATTTGTTTTCTACAAATTCCAGTGAAACTATGCTAAACAGTGGCAGCACACATTTTCCAAGTCAGATATACAATTCTGTGACAACTCAACAGTACTTATGATTTTTCAATTATTGTGATGAATTCTGCCCACACATATTCCTTATAAGGGATTTTAAGGACCTTTTACTGAAGTACAACCCTAAACTATCCTGGAACCCAGAGCTTTTTAATTACAATGTTCTTAGACCCAAAAGGTTTGTGTTAATGGTTATGCATATCAGAGACTGCAAATTTGAGGTATGTTGAAAATGCGTATAAATGGGTAGGTAGGCCTTTTAAGCACACTAAAAAATCATGAATTATCAAGATTATAACTTCATGAGTTTCTCAGAAGTTTACTTTTCCCCTCAGTACTTCTTTACCCACTATTCTAAATCTCTAAAAGATAAAACACAATCTATGAGATATGAAAGGGCTGAAATAGTGTCATGGAACTAACAGCACCTCAAATAGTTCCTCTGTATTTTTCCATTATGAAACACAAAGTCTTCAGTTTGTATATATTCCTTAGATTATCATGTCAACATCTTACGGGTAAAATAGTTTTTCTTACTATAACAATGAGATCAGAAACACAAATGGCATAATTGATAACTATATAACTATTAAACTTGGTCGTCACTATCTACATGAGACCCATCTGCCAATTATTAAGATGGAATTAATTTTATCAGATCTTAATAATTCACTTTTTTTTTTTTTTTTGGTACCAGTGATTAGAACTCAGGACCTTGCACTTGCCAAGCAGGCACTTAAGCCACTGAGCTATCTCCCAGGCCCTTTATCAGATCTTATGATTACAGTGATAAATCTGAAAACCTTTCAACTAATATAAATATAGACTTACATACTGTTGGTGAAAACATAAATTAATATAGTCATTCTGTTAAGCAGTATGGCAGTTCCTAAAAAGATTTTAAAAAGAATTGCTACATAAACCAGCATTCCTCTTACTGGGTATATGAATGTACCCCCCAAAATTTTTTTCCACAGGTCAAAAAGACATCTGCACTCCCAAGTTTATTTCACTGTTCTCAATACCTAAAAAAATGGAACCAACCTGAGTGTCCCTCTACTCATGAATGGATAAAGGAAACACAGTGCACACACACACACAGTGGAATACCATTAGCCACACAAACAGGAACTCTGGTCATCTCCAACGACATAGAAAAAAAGGAGATCTTTGTGTTAAATGAAAAAAACCCAAAACAGCAAACAAGTAATGTATGATCTCTTCTGTGAAATACAAAGAAACTGATTTAATAAAGAGTAAAACGGTAGCTTCCAAAACTTATGGAGAATACAAAAGCCAGTGGACTAGAGAATGGTTGATTGATGGGTACTAAGTTACAGTCAGATGATGGCAATAAATTGTGCTGTGTTATTGTACACTAGAATGATTACAGATAACAATTACATAGTATACACTTTAAGAAACTAGAAGAAAGGATTCTGAATATTTTACCATGAAGAAATGACAAAACGTTCTAGCCAGATATGCCTGACATAATTTAAACATAACACAAGGTATGTATGTGTTAAAACTACACATTACCTCCTTAATCTGTAAACTTACTATATTTTTATTTCTATCAAAAATTAATTTAAAAGTAAAAAATATAGTGCATATAATACTTAGGTAGATAGACACACATGCTAGGTAGAAATTTGAAAGAATTAAATTATTTGTCATATTCAGCAGAATGTTTCAGTAATACACTGATTAAATATTTTTATCATTAGGTACTAGGTAAAGTATAGTTAACCCTTACAATGAGGAATTATCATCACTACTACCACCACCACCACTGCTACTACTACTACTGCCACTACTACCTACCACTATTACCCATTTCAATCTTGATAGGAAACTGAAGGTCAGGAACATAACATTCCCACAGAAATAGTCCAACTGAGTCACCTTTCTTAGAGCTACTGTCCCACACACAATTCTCCTTAAATAGAAAGAATAAATTTTACCTGAACTATCACCTTGCCATAAAGTTCTATGAACAAATTTGGCTGTTATTTTTTTCCTATAAAAACTTGCAAATTCTCATTGCTTGATTTATTCATGTCTTTCTACAGACCCTTTACCTTGTGTAACAGAGGTAAGCCAGGACAGTGCTAAACATGAAGGAATAGTCAGAGCTGGCCAGATAGCTCAGTAGATTAAAGCACCTGCTTAGGCAGACTCAGGGCCTCGTTTTGATCCCTGGCATGCCATCCCGGCCCTGCCCCCAGGGTAAACTGAGACAGGGACTGAGATTGGGCGTGGAGGTGCATACCTGTAATCCCAGCACTTGAAGGCTGAGAACAGGAGGATCGCTATGAGTCCGATCTGTATAGTGAGACCCTGCAAATCCTGTACTAAATACATAAACAAGCAAACAAACATTAAGGAATAGTCAGTGAAGATCTAACTACTGAATGAAAGTTCATTTGCCTGATACTTGCTGAGTCACCAAATGAAACAGAACTACAGTTAAAAATGGCTTCATTTTGTACCAAAAAAGGGGGGGATAGTACTAAATAAAAAGTGCATCCCTACCAGAGAAAGCAATGACTTTCTCGTCTTCTGCTCCATTTCCTGCAGTGCTATACCATTACTGCATCTGTTGAAAGCAGAAGAGTCTACTAGTTTGTTGTGTCATTACTGCCATTATGGGACTATCTATAGGTCTTTTCACTATCATCCACATACTTTAAGTACATTTTTAAAATACAGGAGATTCCAGGCAACAGAAAAAGGAAGAAGTTATTCTACTAATGATTCAAGGTCATCCATCTTTTTTATTAAGGATATGACACTGTTTCTGACAGAACCTAAACTGATGCCTACATCTGAATACAATAAAAATAGTATAAATTGTTTTCAAAGAAATTATTTACATATTTTAAAGCTTAAACTGTGGGCAAGAACTACAGATACTGTTACTTAAATGTTATATAATAAGTACACTGTGAATATTGCAAAATTATTTTTTCTTTAAAACAGATTTTCGCTAGGCCTTTGGGCTTGAAATAACTGTACATATTAAATAAAACAAATAACTTTTTCTCATAAAGCATTATGCTTTATAGTTCAAAATTTTAACCGTTGCCTCTCAACTTTAATTAATGAGGTTTAAAAAACGATGGGAATAATCAACAAAATATGAATACAAAGTAGTGCTGAAGAGTGTGGATAAAATTGCTTAATGGACCAAGAAACATCAATTGCTTAATTATACAGAATACATTGAGCTGAAACAATATCATTCAGCTCCTATCAAATTTTCTATGAGCAGAGAGAGAAGCTTTCTGGCTATTCAGACAAATGTTTTCTTCCACATTTGGTAGGACCACAGAATTTTTAGATATGAGCAACATGATCTCAGATGAACATGTGAGAAATATACCAGTGACATTTCAAATAACCCTAGGACCACAGCATATTTGCTGAAGCATTCAAAAACTAACCGATGGAAAATGAGTATGTAACTCATTTGTGGGCACTAAAATATTTAGGAGAGTTAGTAAGATTAGTCTGTGTCACAGAAAGTAGCTGACTTACGTGTTCCCTAGTGGTAAAACTGATTATTTCTGTTTAGACTAGAAAACGTTAGACACCTTTTGAAATTTCTTCAAATTGTAGTCTAAATTTAAATTTATACCTAACAAATAAAACTTCATCTTAGAGATAGCTGATCATTATGCTCATTTTTAATAAATAGCCTACTATCTATTTTTTTTAATTCAACTACCTTGAGAGATTATCGCTCATGGTGACATTATTCTTGAAAGAAACCAGATAAACTATCAAGCCTTAGCTCTACCTTGTCTACTCAACACTATACAGCCATGAATCCAGCCTTTTTTAATTTGATAGCATGCAGTTAAAGAGAACTTGCAACATTGAAAAGAAAGAAAAATGGGGGAAAGGTTATGTAACTGTATTTCATAATTTACAGTGTATCTGGTATTTACTCATAGATAATTACTAGATGACAAATAATGAGATACATACTTTCTTAAACATCTGAGAGATGAAATTTTACACCTTGAGGTAAAAATAATCTCACGCAGACATCAGGGTCTACAATACTATTTATACTATCACTGTCTCATAAAAATTTCTATAATAGAAATAGTCTAAATTTGAGCTGTTGACAAGAGGACACTAGCTTCATGTGACAACTAACTGCCTGAAATGTGACCAGTGCAACTGAGGCACTGAAATTTTAAATCTGAGTCAGGGCCTAGCGACTCCTCACTGGAAGCGCTTCCTACTTCTCTGTTGGGCAGCCTTGATGATGACTCCCTTGAGTATACACAATGAAAACCGGGAGAACTCTATCACAAAATTAGGTTTTGTTGCTGTAGTAAACAACCCCAATATAGGAATAAGATTACTTTATCATGCTCCACATAAACTCCACACTGGGCAACAGGCAGAGAAGGCTGCCTCTCTCAAGGATATTGTGAGCTTGGTGACAGAAGAGAAGAACACAGCAACTGCAAGCTGCAAATGGCTTTCAAAGTTTCAGTTTTAGAAGCAACTCATGTCACTGCCACCCGGATTTTGCTGGTCAAACCCAGTATGACCATTTTTGTTTTCAGCAGGATTGAGCCTCATGTGACATGGCCAGACTGATCTCAACAGGACCAGTCTTACGATCCTCCTTCAGAGAGCAGCAGCATAAGCTCTCAATACAATCTACCACAACAACAAAATATTCATCTCAGTGAGTGAATACATACAGGTTTCAGGACAATTTGCTTTATACTACTCCCCAAACAGGAGGTAAAACACTTGTAAGTCTAATAAAAAGCTTTGTCCCAGTGTCTTTCCCATAACAACATAACAATCATAATAAAAACATCAGTGACCAAAATAAGAGACGCAACAGCACCAGCACTTATAGAGCATGTCTTCTCTACCAGGAGCTTCCTTGGATGCTTTCTATGCAGAACTGAAGAATTCTTATACCAGCTTGGAGAATTTGGCATCATTTGCCTCAGTCCCTTGCAAGAGATGAATGAATCACTATCTCAGGCTGAGAACTAAGAAATTATTACGCTTTTGCCTGGCATCAGGCTTGTTCATTATTATGTCAAATGTCAGTGTTCACTGGCAATTCCATAACCAAGTCTACCTACTAACCAACTACACTAAACTGCCTGAAGCCTAATTCGCTACACTTTCTAGATCCTGGTCAGCCCTGATGTAACCATCACACACATCTGACCCAAACAATAAGATACTAAATAAATTTTCTTACTGCCTTCCTTGGAAAATGTGGAGTTCTAGTGCCTATTTCCCACCTTTCTTTGCTGTCAGCTCAGAAAATGGGCTGATACCAAATACGGAAAATGATCTAGGTCCTAAAAACTGGCAACTGGGAGTGAACTCTAGTTTAGGAGCCCTAAATGGGCAGTGAGGGGATAGACCCAAGACAACCTGACAGTAGGCCCTGGGAAAAATCAGATCAAAATTCATCCTTTGCAGAACCTGAAAATAACTGAATAACGGATTCCAAGGCAATGACAACATCAAAGAATTAAACAAGGTAACTAATTAAACAGCAAGCGGTAAAAGAATTATAAGAGGAATGTAATCAGTAAGCCCATTCTCCAGCTAAAGAGTTTACAAAGCAAATAGAGGAAAAGTCAGGGCAATGAGTATTATATTGCATTAATTATTTAACACATTAGGCCCTCTGCCAAACAACTATTTAACAACTGGTCTACATTATTTATTTTCACTTAAGATACGTGGAAATTGAGGCTTTGGAGGAAGAAATGCATTGTCCCAATCACAAAATAGAGGAGATGCATTGAAAGCTGGATCAGACTTCAAGAACAGGTTCTTAACTATAATGTTAGGAAAACTTTTAAAAAAAGAAAAAAACAGAAAGGAAGAAAGAAAATAAAAATGCCCTGCAAGTTGGGAGAAGAAGCTGCCTAAATCAGGACTATGTGGCTTAGTTGACTTGATGCTCTTTCTTATGGTGAATTTCCCTTCCAAGATAATAGAACTGACTCTAGCAACACCAATCTATGCTTATGCATTTTCAAGTTTCCCTTGGTAAGTATAAACAATGGTGAGGTGACCAGCACATCTCATTGATACAATGCAATATTAGATACGGTAGCTTAAAATTGGCTTGCTTTAACCAGAAACCAATGAGCAAACAGCTTTGCCAGCAATAAAGATCTATCAGCTGAGAACATGGGAATAATCTATAATCCTAAAGTAATATTCTATAATAGCATCCATATAAAAAATCAATTTGAAGTAGGTTTTAGGCCATTTTTATCATATGATGCTTTGAAAGAATTTCCTCTTGTTCTTTGCAAATCCTTATATTCATTACCCTACTTTTAAATTCTTTTAATTACCCATAATTCCATGTGAAAACAGAAACTTCAAATCTGTGAACTAGAATCTTCATTGTAAATATTTTTACGTCTCAATAATTTAAAGAAATATGTCATACTCTGAGCATCACACAGACTACCTGCACATCATGCCAGTAGATAATGGGTCGCTCTGCTTTGCACAGCTAAAGATCAGTTGAGTGTGGTGCACAGTACTGAAGTATGACCATATTTTAAAGCAAATAAACCAGCATTTCTCAATCACATCAACAGCTAAAACTACCAATACTACCTTTCTTAAGCCAATGAAAAAGAAGATCCAATTAATTGTTGATGGCCAGGGTACAAAGAAGTTAATTAACTTGGGAGAAAAGCCACAAGGCAGACATAGAGAAGAGATTCGAAATTTAATTGATTCTCTCAGCTTCAGTTCTCACCCCTTTTCTGCCAGGCACTGTGGCCTGTGATAGGGGGATCTTCCAATTTGTGCTGCTATACGTACTGTTAATCTTTGTCAAAGACAATAAAGGTTTCAAACTCCATAAAAAAGATACAGGACATAATTTAAACGTGATGAAAATGTGATAGAATACAGGCAATTATTTTCTTCCAAAAAAAATGGAATTAATATCTAATGGCTTCCATTTATTGCCTAATCTTTCCTACAGAGAAATTAATACAGTAGAAAAAGGGCCTTATGGAAAGATTTTTTTAAGAACAAAATTAAGAGGGAGAATTGAGCATCAAAATGACTAAGATAATACACCTTTCTCTGGCACATTCACTAAAAAGGCCCACACTCGTATACTAACAGACATGAAATAAAACATTTTAAATAATACACCTATGCCTGTACAAGTAACCGGGAAGAACGCTAAGGCTTACCAGAACAGGGAAAGTGACTGCAATATTTAAGTACTCTGAATTGAAATAATGGGGAAAAAAGACAATCTTTGAAAAGGCGTAGAAAAGAACTGTACTTGAAGAATAGCAGTTTTCAGAGCTTTTCCATCAACAGTGCAAAGCAATTATTAAAGAATCAGGAGAGGTCAACCACCAGGATAGTTAATTTTACAACTCCATTATGCCAATTCACTCGAATTTGCTTATTATGAGCAGCATATGGCTAATATGTGCCTCTAGGAAAAATTGGAAGTAATCCTTTTAAATAAAACAATAGTATGACAAGAAAGAAGAATAAGCACAGACTGAAAATACAGGTTCTGCTGACACTACAGGAAGAAACAAAGCTAACAAAGTTCCTAGCAACACTCCATACAGCAGGAAAGAGCCTGAAGTTTCCTCATCTCACACGGAACTCTGAAAGAGACTCACTGACTTGGTTCTTGGATAGAATGTGCAGGACTTGGTCTATTATGTACCCTCAAGAAGAAAGAACACAATTGGCAAAATCACAGACTTGGTTACATAGCCTTTTCCTCTTCCAATCAGAACAGTATTCCCTGTGAACGCCAGTGTCTCAAATACCTATTAAGCAGAAATTTAGCCATGATGAAGCAGATAGTTACATTATTTGCCTTTAAGGATCAGGAAATTGAGACAGAGTTAGCTTAAATAACAGTTTAAAGTAACACAGGTGTTATGTGGCAAGCTGGAATTTAAACTCAGGCAATGTTCCAGAGCCTGAAAATTTAACTATATTACAGTATACATAAATGAGAAAGAAAATGAACTAACATCCTTTAAAAATGATAGCAAATTATAAAGCAAAATGAGGCAGAAATTAAACAAAATTTTACATAGAAAGAAATATAAGGAAATGAAATACTGCACACTTATTCAAGTAAAAATGAAATATGTGTGATAAATTCTAGACAGGACAAAGCAAATTAGAAAATGAGAAGTGCAGAGAAATTCATTCAGAATACAGAGCAGAGAGATAAGAGATTGTTAAAAGAAAGCATGAAAGGGCAATTATGTCACATGAATGACAAATTGAGATGTTCCAATAATTGGATTTTAGGAATTAAAGAAGAGAAGAAAAAAAAAATGTCACACACAAATAAGATGAAATAATGGCTCAGAATCTTCTCTGATTTCACATGACAGAGTGGACGATCAACTTGATATTGGCTTGGCAGCTGCTGGGGTATAAGGAAACCAGAAGTCTGGATATGTCCAGTGGCCGTGCAGGTGTGCCCTCAGGCTCCAAATCTGGCCAGCTGTGCTCTCTACTTGTGCGGTCCCTGCCTCCACTCACAACTGCAGTGGCCTAGGCATTCAGCGGTTCCACACCCCTACAATCACACCTCTGCCTTAGGGCCAGTGAGTTGCGGGCTGAATCCCTTGAAATCATGAGCCGAATTAAATTTCTCCAACTTTACATTGTCTGAGTGAAAAGAAAGCTAAACACATGAAGCTTTCCTGAAAGAAGTTAGGGAGTTACAGAAAACCCCACAGGAGCTCATCAAACTGAGATCATGAAATGCTTCCCCAAAAGGTAAAATTTATTTAAAGAATAATATAGAAATTGTACAAAAAAGAAAAATAATAGGAAAGATTTCATCAACTATGTTTTTAGGGTGTATGATCTTTGAGTATTTAATTATCATTGTTATTATTTTGAGCACAGGATCTTTTTGTTGTGAACTTTTCACAAAACGTTTCTTCATAAAGATGATAGTTCATTTACAACAGAAAAATAACAAATGTTTATCATATAATCAGGTTTAACTGTTCTATAACCTGCATGCTTTCATCATTTTCATTTAGAAGTTATGTTTATTTTGCAGAAATGCCTTAAAACATTATGAAAGTGTCATATGAATATGCCTAAATTTCAAGAAATATTAAAAATATAATTAAAAAAAGTAGAACTAGAATGACAAAAGATTTCTCTCCAAGAATAACGTCTTCTAAGATAGAACTACACAACATTTAAAAGAATAAAAAGAAAAATTAAGTTAGAATGTAGTGTTCAACTATGCCTTTAGCACTGACTCATCATATACCGTCTCTTCCTACACAACAATCATGCTGTTCCATCTACTGACACAAGGCCATTGACTAATGGCAGACAGTAAAGGAAAAGGAAAATGGCATGGCCCCTTCAGAGCAGAAGCTTTAAGTAACACTAGATCTGGGCCTAGGTCTTTGCTGCAGAACAGATGTTCTAATCTGGGCCTGTTCTAGCCTGATTCCCACAGTGAGCAGGTACCATCATGCGACCTACACTCCGATGTAACATAGGCAAAAGTAGATCTTGGTTTAGGAATGAAAGCTAGAGCTTGGTTACTAAAAGCTGAAACAAGACTGAAATAAAAACTTCCTATACATATACAGACATGGGAGACATCACGTATCATAAACCCTCAAATTAAAGAAGACTATAAAAGAAACTACCATTTGAGAGAAAAGAAACAGGAAGGCACAGAATATAAGAAATGAAGGTAATTTAAAACTGAAAAATAAAATGATATTAACTACTGATTCTGTAAACAGAGACCCACACGAATTCATTGTTTATCATTCTGTTTTAAATATGAAGTAAAAGTGCCTTTGAAAACATAAAAGAAGGAAAGTAGGAAATACAGAAATTGTTATCAACTTAATTCAGGCCAAAAAGAAAAAAATAATGAGGGATAGCACAAATTACCACAGAGACAATATAAAATAATCCAAATATATTATTAGGCCCAATAAAAACAACTTAGACCCACCTATTAAAGGTGTATAATTTAAAACAAAACAAAAAATGCCTATTTATAAAAATATTACCTAGTGCAGTGAAAAACAAGTACATTGAAAGCCAGGCATGGGAATACATGGCAGTAGCAGGGATAAAGTAAGGATCCTTACCTAAGCCAACAGGTCATTAGCAGAATGAGCACAACCATCTGGTGACACTCCAGGATACTGCAGATTATCAGATCAAATGTAGAGCCAGAAAGAGTATACAGGTTTGCCACACACAACCACTTCAAGTACTTTATCAGATTATCAGTTATGAAATATTACACACTGAAAGTCAAAAGCTAAACACTTTCAATAGGGAAATGAAATGTCTATAAAATCAAACACCTATAAATGGTATAGTACATCGATCTGATTAAGTCTTTTTAAGTAAACACAGGGAATGTGGATTATACATTATTTCACCATAGTTAAATGGCTTGGATTGTGAGTAAGTGTACTATCATATCAAAACTCTCTGGAAAAATGCTTTGTTCACTTCTGTGGCCATGAGTTACAAATGGTTTGTGATTAATAAAAATACAACAAGACAGGCACATTTAGGGAAGAGCATAAAACTAAGCTCAATTTAGTCATTCTTTACCTTGGTGCCATAGAACACAATCACTATCTCTATGAATAAAACAGTACTGAGAGATTTTTCTAATGGTTATAAGTAATTTAAAGTTAAAATCCCCTTTTCTGTGCCAAAGGAAAATATGAGAATAAACAGAACTAAACAGGCAAATTACTATTAAAAAACTAAAAGTGTTGGATATATGAATAATTCAAACTAAAACTCACCACTCTTTTTGTTCATGGCTTAAACTCAATGCTTCATTTTAATGAGCTATGGAGAAGGACTGATTGATTACAGGGAATGTTGCTTTATGGTCTACTGTCCACAAATCAATGACCTCCTTATTGTGCTGTCTATATACAATAATCTGTTTTCTCCTTCTTGATTGTTTTGGGGGCAGCAGAAGGAACAGGTGGGGGAGGTTATAGATCTTCAGAATTGTTCTCACATATCAAAACTGACAGGCTTGTGAAGTGTAAAAGCCCCATTCACAATTTTAGCTTGATAAAAGCAAAAGTAGAGATTTAAAATTAGGAGATGACCCATATGAATAATGACCTTGAAGTCTAGTGGTGTGCCAAATGTAAATTACAGAGTTCAGGCATATTTTTCTGGAAATATCAATAGGACACATACACTAGTTACTGAATGCAAAATGTCTATAGAATTCACCAAAAAAAGTTTACTCAAAATATGAAGAGTTTTAAAATAATCTTCATAAGAAGCATACTCTCTGAAGTTACATCATTAACAAATGCTAACATACAAACTGAACAAAGTGAACAAAAAACATTTTAAAAACAGAAATTCTAATATTATCCTCATCATATTAAAATATTAATGGAAATTTCATTTCTATAAAGAGAAGGTAGAAAGATAATAAATATAACATAGATAACTCTTTTTAGGCAAAATATTCAATTGAATATATATATATATATATATATATATATATATCAGGAGACAAAACAATTTTGAATCACACATAACAAAGTTCCAGTGCTTTCAACACTTCCTGAATGTCCTGTTTTTTCACTGTCAGGTGGACAGACCAGGGCACACTCACAAAAGGCACATCTGGGGTGTTGTTTATCATTCTATTTCTTCTAAACTTTCTCTAACCTCCAAATCAACTGGTTAGGTTCATTTTATAGAACACACTATGCTTTGTAGCAAGCAGCACACATTTTATAATTCAAAATACTATAGCAGGGCCGGCGAGATAGGTGAGCAGACTAAGCGCCTGCTTAGGTAAGCACAGGGACCAGAGTTTTCCCGCCCCCAGGCACACTGAGCTGGCCACCAGTTCTGCGTATGGTGACACATGCCTATTATCCAAGTGCTGAGGAGGCTGAAAACAGGAGGATCACTAAGAGTTTGAACTGCATAGTGGGACCCTGTATTAAATACATTAAAAAAAAAAAAAAGTCCTACTGCATCCATGAAGAATATTTTACTAACATAAAAACCAAGAAAAAGTCTAAAGGTATCCCTTTTCTTGATAATCATTCTAACTGAGCTCATGAAATGAAATGAATTAAGAGAAAATCATCGATGACAATGTTGACTAATATATATATATTAATTTAGGGAAGGGTCCACAGGGGGTTCAGGGTCTCACTACTAGATCGGACTCATAGTGATCCGCCTGTTTACAGCCTCC
>NDGM011256789.1:0-11459 GCA_002564305.1 Octomys mimax
CCCAAATTTTCTGATCAAGGAGATTATGGAGCCAAAGAGGAAAGTGATCGATGATATAGAGTGGTGCCTTTTTCAATAAGAAATTTGTTGAATATTGTTGCAATGGAGTGAACCTCTCCTTTTTATTCTTTTCAATAATCATTGTTCGCCTTCACATATTTTTACAAGATGCTTCAGTGTGCATCTCATTAAATTCACCCAACCTGAAGCACATTGGTTTTAGGTTATTTATACTTACATCTTTCATCATATTTTGATTTAAATTTAATAAATTACAGTGATTTTCAATTGAATTCTTTGTAATTCACAAAGCTGAATTTGTTTTCATTCATAGTCTATTAATATTATTTAAAATTTAAAAATAGTTTTTGTGTTTCAGAAAAACACAGTCAAATACATCAAGGGATAACTAACTATTCAAACTTGGATTCACATAAATGTCCTCTGCACACTTATTATGCCAAGAAAACCATATATGAATTTTTCCATTACATTTGCAGCATTAATATTTGAGAAACAAAATCTACTTGCACTTGTGGAATAGAAGAGACAGCAATACCCAAAATAATGCAAACAAACTTCTTGAAATGGAAAGTTGTGTTGATCAACTATAGCTAGGCACATGTCTAGATTTAAATTACATTTATTTTCCCTTCACAAGACTCTAAATATAAATGTTAAACCAGTAATTTTATTAAATTTTGATACAATATTGCTTAGTCCTTTCAGTTCAATGCTTCAAGGGTTTATTTGTACTTTGACAAATTCTAGCTATTTAAGTTGTTATTTCAAGTTTTTTTGTTTAATCAAAGCGCCCCACAAATGACGAGTTTTCTTTGTCTTTTGTTCTTTATTTATGATTCTTTGATTATTTCTCTACGTTATAAGTAATTTGTATATATAGCTTAGTAGTGGAGCACCTGTCAGGCAAGTGCAAAGTCTTGAGTTCAATTCCCAGCATCAAACAATAAAGCAAAACAACTGTCTTGGTTACTTTCCACTCATTGTTGGGACAAATACCCAACATCCTAAGTCAAGGAAGGAAAGGTATATTTACTCACAGTAGCTGTTTCAGTCCATACTCAGCTGGCTCCAAGACAGAGTGGCACACGGGATAGAGCAGCTGCTCATGGCAGTAGAAAACAGCAAAGAGAAAAGCGAGGCTTGATAGCCCTCCTTACATTTAGATGCAGACTATCTACCCTGGGGTGGGCGTAGCACTCACACCCATAATCCCAGCCTGGATCAAGAAATAATCACAAACTGCAGAAGTTGCGCCATGACTGCTTGAGGCTTTGGGGAACAACTAGACACAAACTATAACAACAAGCAAAAGTAGTCTGTAGATTATATAGATCAAAGACATATTTGAATGCACTGAGAAATAGAGTTGCATTTGTGCTTAGAAATATTTCTGAGGCCAGCCAAATAGCTCAGTGGATTAAAGAACCTGCAAGCAGGTGCAGGGGCCAGGATTTTGATCCCGGAGCCTGCTGTGCTGGCCCTGCCTCTGGGGTGTGCTGAGACAGCAATTGAGGCTGGGCATGGTGGCACATGCCTGTAATCCCAGCTCTTGGGAGGCTGTGAACAGGCAGATCACTATGAGTCCGATCTAGTAATGAGACCCTGAACACCCTATAGACCCTTTCCTGAAATACAGAAAAAAAAGAAAAGAAAAGAAATATTTCTGGAAAATAATATTCTCAATGCTACTCATCAAGTTTTACAATGCATTATTCATGAATGATAAAGTCAAAGTCATGTGATCATCTATTTCACTTATTCAAGAATTGTAACATGTTTTATACCATGCTATACTTGCATAGTCCTCAGAACATAAAATCACTTGAATTGCTAAGCATTCCCCAATAACCTACTGTATTTCACCAGATTTTGTTCCCTTACATGAACTGAATTCAAGCAGATTGAAGTGGTCACTTTTCTAAACAACTACTATATGATAGTATAGTTTCTAGCCTCTTAATGTTGGGCTTTTCCTCATATAGTAGTACCCAGAGAAAATAATTCATATGATACTATTGTAGAATAGAAATTGTTTCCTCATTACCAACTCTAGATTCAGCATTATAATTTAAAGAAAGAGGAGGAAGGAAAATGACCTGAAATTGAATGCTCACAGTTGTGCCTCTCCAGACTGAATATTCTGGAATCATTGATCATTACTATAGATGCACAAATGATAAACGTTTCTCACCTTAAAATATGACTAATATAATGGCTAATAAGTATCTACTGAGGCAGGTAATAATTGTAGATGGAAGGATGACTAGTTTATGAATTACTCTAATTTGGAAAATTTGAATCACTATGCTATAATCAGTGGTTTTGATGATAAAAGAAACAATGACCACAACCTGCCATAAGAGAAGAGAAAGAGAACAAGTTAGGGTAAGTTTGTTAGAGAAATCAACAATTAGATTTAAGTATGAGTGTATATTTGTGCTCCATTGTGCCTCCACTTAAACATACATGAATACATACAATTAATTTCAAAGGAAACTGGATAAGAAAAATGTTTGAATAATATTAAAAATAGAGCTTTCCACTGTTCTGTTATATTTGAAGCTGGCATTACCAAAACAGAACATTATATTTTTACTTTTAAAATTTTCTTTAAAAGAATAAAAATTTAAACCCACTTGTTAATTAAATTGGAAATACTTAAGTAGAGGCAAATTATTACAGTCTTGATATATAAAGTGATAGATCTACTTATCTATAACATACCACCTTCATTATAATCAGAGATATAGTGAATCAGTTGATGAAAAGAAACTATCATTTAAAATAAAACACATAAGATAGCTAAAGAATGTTTCTCTTTCACTTGTTTTCATTTTTCAAATTTTTCTCACAAATGTTTTTCAGACAGCAATATAACTGTAACCTTAATAGAGATTGTGTGCGAAAATGCTGAAAGTGCACAAAAGCATTAATTAGTAGAAGACTTTTCCAGATTAACAGAATATAGAGGAAATATGGCAATGATCCAATATGTTTAAGATCTTAAAATATGCCATAGATTGAAAATAAGGTTTTTAATGAAGACCTACTGCCTTTGTGGGATGACTTGACACAATGAATTTTCAATTTCTAGCACAAAGCTTGAAATAAGTTTGGCAAGATGATCTACAACAGTGGTGGAAACTACAACAAATGCATTATGTGTTTCTCTTTTAAGACAAAAGATGCAAATGTTTAAATTTTCTTTTCTAAGGTACCCCTCAGTATTCAGTTAGACACTAAATTAAAGAGCAGTGTTGGCGCTTTGTGCTAAGTGAGAGGGTCTGGGTTGCAGTTGGGTGCTCACACGTACAAGGGTTGGCATCACTGAATGATATTCTGGAAATTGTGATGAGAGAGGAATTAGTTTTATGAATGCAATGAACAGTTCATTGAAGAATTTAAAAGCAAAACTGTAACTGCACAGTGGTGCTAACATAAAACGTCCTTTCTTTGTACAGCCATATATGTCTGATGATCGTGCTTATGAGTTACGTACTTGGGAAATTTTTCTAGTAATTCAAAATATTGCTATGTTTTTCATGAAATTAAAATTTTAATATCATTTTACATAAATATAAAATACATGCAGAAGTATATTTTAATTCTAAAATGATTGGGTTAGTTTTATTATCTTATTTATACTGATTAGTTTAAAGATGGCTGCAAATAGTTTACCATTTTAAATTGTTATGCAATTATCTTATATTGGTAAAATTTACATTAAAGACTGATGTTGGAAAATAATGCTTTAAGTATTAATTTTGTATGTTTGAAATTTTATATTTATATCTGAGTATTCAAATCATTATCTGTATAGTATGAAATATTTATTTGTGCTGTTGCAGCAAAATTACATCCAAAAGAGGTCAAAAAAGCATGAATAATATGAGCTGTGGAGTAAAATATTGTGGAGCAAAATACTGTGGCTGTGTCTTCCATAGAACAAAATTCAGCTCTAGGTAGGTCAAGTAGCTGCACTGATATATGGAAGTAGAGCAAGCGCATTATTACTTTCATTAGAGGCAGTTATTTATGTCATTCACTTATATTCTCTATTTAGTTCTGTTTTGGACTATATTTACATATGGCTTTATCAAAGTGGTTATATTTATTATTTGCTTTTACTTTATGACAATTTCCTCTACAAACGTATAGACAAAATCAAAGTCTACAACTGGTGTTAGCCTATAAACAGTAATACAATGAAGTTTAAAATTAAGTGCATATTTTTATTTACTTATCTATACATTTATTAAATAATTCTATACAATTTTTAGATATAATTATTGAAAATAGTATTAACTAATGGTGTCCCTAAATAAAACTATGATACGGGTGTCCAAATTTATCTTTTGTAAGTTTGTTGCAACACAACTGTTAATAAAATTTAATAAGTCAGTTGAAATATGTGACAAATTCATAAAAACTTTTTGGAAAAATTACTAAAATTTAGATAATTATATTTATACTGTAGGACAGGGGCTTTTTCTCCTTTGTCAACCATCACAATATACCTGATACGTAGCCAAATTTGCTTTGTCTCTAAACAGTCATTTGTTTTAGACTGTTCATCCTTTTTTCTTTTCACAGAATTACTGGAAGAGTCAGTATTTGTAATAAAATACAAGCAGACTGTACTTCGGTGGGTTTTATAGAGATTTGTATTTTGTTGATGTAGACAAATCAGAGTGTTAAAATGCCACTATAGAAGTATGAGGAAAAGCCCTAAAGCTGTAGTTCTCAAACATTACTTTAGTAACACTGTTATATATTGCAGTGTGATTTAGAAATACACTGATCAAAATTATATCATATTTGCTAGAAATGATGTTCAAAATGCTGCCTTACACACTGTAAGGGGAACTAGTAAAGCCATGACTTCTTCATTATGGCTAGATATTGCACTACATTTGTTGTTGTGATTTCATCACTCCTGTTCTCATTTTACACAGCTCTAAGAATTTTGAAGTCATCAAATGTAATAGATTTATTAAACAAGATTGTAATTTGAAGGCTGGATTCTGAGCTGTACTGCTATGATTTTACTTACAAAACAAATACAATGTTAGAAGAAATGAAAATATAAAATTTACTGCATGGGAAAGACTTGAGAAACATGATATAATTTGAGTTTATTCTTTAATATTAGAAAGATTTGGGAAAGGGTAACAAGAGACATTAACTATACTGCATGTGGATGTGTGAATATTTGGCCACACAAAATATTGAGGCAGTTATGGTTTGATTATGTGAAACAGTCCTGTATATCAAATTAATTATTTTGATGTTAATTTCAATGTGACTGGGAAATGACTTAAATTATTTAAGTAGGGAGAGAGGTTAAAATCAGCATTGAATGCATATTACTTTGGTAAACAGGCAAAAATGCACTAAAGAAAAACATTAACCTCTTGAGAAAATGATGCTGGGAAAATTGAGTATCCAAGTGCAGGGCAGTGAACCTAGATCTGTACCTTTCTCTAGGTATTAAACTAAAATCAGAATAGATCAAAGAAGTAAATGTCAAAGAAAATATTTAACCTGATGGAATATAAAATAAGTAAAACTCTTGAAGTCATAAATGCAGTGAAAATTTTGTGAACAGAACCCTAGTTGCACAGGAAATAGTAACAAGCATCAGCAAATTGGATTATGCAAATTTAAACACTTGTGCACAGCCAAAGAAACAAAAAGTGAAAAAACACCCTAGAAGATGGGAGAGTAATTAGCAACTATTCCTCAGATAGAAGACCCATAATGTTTAAGGAACCCAACAAATTATAGGTCTTGAAAACATTTTTTGCATTGCTGAGACAAAAATACCCAATGCTCAAAATGAAGGACGGAAAGATTTACTTAGTTCACAGTCTGTGGAGTTTTCAAACCATATCCAGCTGGCTGGAGGTCGTGGGGGCATGACAGAGGAGCAATAGTTCATGGTAGCCAGCAGACAGCAACAGCAGCAGGAGTGAAAAGGGAGAAGCAGCAGGGAGCAAGTCTCTCTTCTCCCCTAAATTGTATGCAGGCTGCCCACACCAGGGTGAGTGTAGCACTCATACCCAGAATGCCAGCAATTGATCAAAGTCTCTATAAGTCTCTGACTGCATGAGGCTAGGGCCGGATACCAAAATACAAACCAGGATTGAGGTCCCATTCTGCCCAGATGTGTCCCTTCTGTGTACTTTCCCAAAAATGAAAAAAAAACATCACGGCACACTGATATATGTGTATCCATGTTTGTAGGAGCACAGTTTATAATAGTTAACTCTTGGAAACAGCTCAAGTGCCCATCAACCAAGAAACCCATTAAAAAAAGGATATGGTATTTTTATTCAGTTGATTACAAACTTGAGGTTTTCAGAGGCAAATGGATGGAACTAAAGACCATATTTATAAATGGAATAAATCAGACTCACATGTGTAAACAGCATATTGTCTCCCTAGTGCAAGGTAGTCTGAGAATGTGAAATCCAAAACATACAATGGATATTGTGAAAGGGACAAGGATTGTTCAAAAGAAAAGAACAACGAGGATTAGATAAATAAGAAAAGAAGGGAGGAAGAAAGAAAGGAAGAAGAAAGAAAAAATATATATACACACACAAGATAGCCTAGATATTTATATTACTAATTTTACTAATGCATTGAAAAGAATAGTTGGTGCTTGTATTGCTTGAATAATTTTGCGTACTTATATCTTATAATCTGAGCATCTACTTTGAAGATAACTCTAAGCAATATATTAACCATTGTTAATTTTATATCTTGTTTTGAAATTATGTATCATTGTTTCTATTGCTTTTTTGTCTTTTTAAAATTATAAGAGAAGCAAAAGATTATCATTGTGCTGTAAAGAAAGACAAACTTGAATCTTTCCTAGGAAAATGGATTCACCTTGACACCATTATTGTAAATAAAACAGACACTCTAGCTTAATTATTGCCTGGTTTGCTTTATATAAGAAATCTGAAATGTAAAGTTCAAAATGAACTCTAGCTAATAGGTAGTAGGGAGAGAGCGATTTCTCAGCTAGGGATGGGACAGCAGGTTATAGAGATGGGAGGGAGGACAAGGCAGGAAAAACAAATGAAGACGTGCTACGTGCAGGCACCAATCACACCACACAAGGACAGCAGCACGGTGTGGCCCAAACATGTCATGCAAAGCAATACGGGCTTCCTGTCACAAGTTACTTATCTGTACTCTTTGAAGTATATCTCTACCAACTATGCCTGGTTCAAATGCCATAAAGTGTAAAAACAAAGAAAGAAGGCTTGGAGAAAAGAAAAATTTATGACACATTTTAAGAAATAAGATTTGAGGTACATTTTATATACTTCTATGGGAAAGCTTTATTACACTCCACTGAATATTCTACTTAAATCTAACATTGGGGACAAGTTATCTATCTTATACAAAAGATGATGACAGACAATATGGGCATAGTAGCACTGTTTTTATTATTTGTGGTAATAGGGATTAAAACCAGGAACTTAGCACTGAGCTACTTCTCCAGCCCTTCTCATTTTTCTTCCTTTTCTTTCCTTTCCTTTCCTTTCCATTGATGGTATCTATGATTATTAAAATATATGGTAATAGTTACATGTTTATTACAGATTAAATATCTATAAAGTAAATATCTGCATCTATATAGATATATATCTTCAAGTAATTTGCAAAAAAATTATTTATAAATTGTCAATATATTTTCCTTTACCAGTTTATTCATCTTTGCATCATACTGCAGATGCTGAATTACTTTTTCCTGTATCCAGTTGTTTTTAAGAGATCGTTTCTTACCTTTTTACTAGCTGCAAAGGTGTCTTCAAGATCTGAGACTATCTTCGCTTTCATTCAAATGGTTTTGCAAGCTTGTGACGGAGGTTTTAATTTCCTATATATCTCCTTTACCAGTTTGAAACAGAAACTGAAAGAAAAGATTTTCTGTTATCTTAGATGGTCTTGAAAACGGAGAAATGAGAAAACCTGATTAAGTGAAGTGAGTTTGTAATAATGGATAAACCAAATCCTCATGAGCAAATCTAATGTTCATCATGAAATTTGAATCCTCTGCAGGGCTGATTAGGAGGTAGTAGTTAGACAAGCGGAATTAAGTAACAAGTGTGTCCATCGCTTAATGTAATCACAACTGAATAAAAACGTTACTATGTAGACGTTATAACAGGAAAAGCACATGTGGTAGTGACACTCCGTGTTATTTTTTTGCATTGAAGTTTAAGCATATTTAGTTTAAGAAAAGAAGCCTTAAATCAAGATTTACTACAAGGTCACTTTATGTCTGTTATTATTAGAAATGATAGCGGTATGTATCAGGGCTATAAGAAATATTTCTCTGATAATATTTCAGTCAAAATTGAGACAATTTGTTCTGACTTTATTTAGAGGAAAGCCAAAACTCAGTTTCATAAATTTCACATTTTCTGTAAGTAATATGCATTTCATTAACTGCAGAGTAGCACCATGGGAAATATTTTTCTAGGAGGTGGCAGTGTAGTTTTTGAAATAATCTGGATGTGTCCAGTCTATAAATGTTCATGCATATTTAAGTAGTGAATAATTTGGGGTATATGTCATTTGTAAGAGTTACTTTGTACATATATTTTAAAACAAGAAGACAGTTTTAAATGGAGTTCATATTATAACACCAAGAATCCATGCAGAGAGCCGGGAAGACAGCTGGGTGGTCTAAGCTCCTGACAGCCAAGTGCAAAGACCAGGTTTGCTCCCTGGTACCACATGCCAAGCCAGCCCCAGAATCCTGAGCACACTGTGCCAGCCACAGAGACTGGGTGCTTGGTGCACACCTGTAATTCCAGTGCTGGGGAGGCTGAGACAGGAGGATTAGTATGAGCCTGAGCTGCATAGTAAGACTCTGTACCTAATAAATAAATTAATGACTAAAGAAGAGAATACATCCAGAAAGTCCATGTAAATTAACATTCAAAGTCCAGTGCAAATCATATTAATCAGTATTTGTTATATTGAGAACACAAGGACACACATTTAAAGATGACTAGAGAAAAACAGCAAAGAGTATCATGAGTTTAATATAGCATTTCAGTTTTTCAAGGCACATAAGGGAATAGAGCAAATTACATACAGAAAACCTAGAAAAATAGAACAGTCGAAATACAACAAATTTAATATATCTAGCCCAAAATAACTAAATATTTTGACTGCAAATTTTGTGTTATTCTTTCCTTTATATGAAGTTTTTAATAGAGAAATAACATTTTTGTCTTTTGACAGGCTTAAAAGTTATTATACTAGAGCAACACAATATACATAAATGCATGCATTAAATATTTATCCATTTTTGTATTTTATATATATTTAATCTTTGATACAAGGATTTAAAATGCCAATGAAAATTCATAGCATGTATATTTCAAAAGCTACATCATGGTCCATGATTAGTTATAACAGAAACTGATTTGTTGCAATTCCCCTGTTCATGCACATTTACTACCTGCTATATGCTATTAGTATACATCTACATTTCTAGTTATCCTCTACCTCAGTACTTCCTTATAAAATTTTTCATTTTGAAATACATTTTGTTGTACAACGATAAACTGAAACACATGATAATTTCATATATAGTAAATCTTTGATTTTGGTGATAGATTTGTTAGAAATTCCTGTGTTCCTAAAATTACAAATCAAAGAAAGCTTCTGAATTTATTTTACACCTGAAGCCTTGATAAAGCTTACTATCCAGATTTTTGCAGGGCTAAAACAATGGACTATCTCTGAGAGTCCATTGGATGGAGCGTTTGTCTCAGCAGTAGTGCCTCCCAAGCTGGTAAGCATGAATAACACTGTAGGCATTTAACATGCGTCCCAAATTTTCTTTTTCTTTTTGTTTTTATTTGCGTATTTGGTACAGGGATCACACTCATAGTGTTCCTCCTATTTTCAGCCTCCCCAGTGCTGGGATTACCGGCGTGCGCCACCACACTAGGACTAAGTCAGCAGCTGAGCCCACCCGGGTGTAGAGCCTTCAAGGCATACGGGACCAGGGCTCAAACCCTAGGTCCCTGCTCTTGCCAAAGCAAGTGTTTTGTCTGCTGAGTTATCTCGCTGACCCTCCTAATTTTTTTAAATTTAATTTTATTATTTCATTTTGAAGGGGCTGGGAAGATAGCTCAGTTGAATAAGAGCTTGCCTGGCAAGTGCAAGGACCTGAGTTCAATCCCCAGTTCCTCAAAAAATCCAATTTTTAACAGCTATTATCACCTGAACTACCTGTATGCTGCTACCTTGAGCTTTACACAGCTATTTTCAAAAAACTGCTGAGATTTTTAGTACAATCTACTAAGCCATCTTGTATGCATACTTGCATTTTTTTTTCACCTCGGGCTTTTTTCCTATCTTTTCTTCTTTCTCTCATCTTCATTGTTTAGTCCTTAAATTCTGTTGCTCTGTTTTACTGTGACATAACTTATAGGCTTTATTTCTTCTTTTGGATTCTTACACTAGGGAGACTATGTAATATTTACACATGTGGGTCTGATTTATTTCACTTATGTATAGACCCTTGTTGCATCCACTTACCTATGAAGGCTTCAAGTTTGTCTTTCTTTATATCTGAGTAATACTCCATTATATAAAAATACCACATCTTTTTTATCCACTCCTCTGGTGGTGGGCATTTTGGTTGCTTCCAGGATTTACCTATGACAAATTGTGCTGCTACAAACATGGGTGCACATATATTACTGTGGTACAATGTCTTCAGCTATTTTGGGAAAATACCCAGAAGGTGAATAGTGTATTGAATCAGATATCTAGTCCTAGATTTTTCAGAAGTCTCCACACTGATTTCTGTTGTGGTTGTACCAGTCTACATTCCCACCATCAATAGAAAAAGGTTTCTTTTTCCCTGCAGCCTGTCCAGCATTTGTTGTTAGTTGATTTCTTTATGATAGCCATTCTTTCTGAGGTGAGATGGTATCTCAATGGTGTTTCAATTTCCGTTTCTTTAATGGTCAGTAATGTGGAGCATTTTTTCATGTATTTATTTGCCTCTTGTATTTCTTCCTCAGAAAAGTGTGTATTCATTTCAGATGACCAATATTAGATTGTGTCTTTAAGTTTTGTGGAACTAAAATTTGTTAGTTATTTATGTACTCTAGATAGAAGACACTTTCCTGTGTGATGATTGTTTAAAATTTTTCCAAATTTGTGATTTGTTTTCTCACCCTTTTGACAATATCCTTTGGTGTGCAGAAACTTCTGAATAAGTGGAGGTGCCAGTTGTTGATTCTTTTAAGTATTTCCTGGGCAATTTGATTTTTATGCATGAACTATCTGTCAATTCCTATGTCTTCAAGATTTTCACCTACTTTCTCTCCCAGGAGATTTAGTGTTTCTGTTTTAATATTTAGATCTTTAATCCATTTTGACTT
>NDGM011256792.1:5834-24137 GCA_002564305.1 Octomys mimax
TCTCTCTCTCTCTCTCTCTCTCTCTCTCTCTCTCTCTCTCTCTCTCTCTCTCCCCCTCTCTCCTCCCCAGCTCTTTTCCTATCCTAGACCTTGTGAACCTCTGGAAACCTCCCTCCTCAATCCTTCTTGCCTCACATAACAGGTAGAATAATGCCCTTTTTCCTAACACCCCACTTGGAAAAGGGTGCTTGGCAGGTGTGATTCAGGTAAGCTTCCTGAGGTGGAAAGATAATAGGTTATTGGTTTTTCTTGGTAAGATCTTTTGATCTTAGCAAAGATCAAAGAGTGATGAGACTCTGGACAGATCAGCAGAGAGCTATGACACTGCTGGAGTTAAAGTCAGGGGAAGGAGCCAGGAGCAAGGAATGTGGGTGATGCCAGAGGTGGGAAGGGAAAGGTAATACAAGCACACTGTCCTTTGGGGCATCCAGAGGGGACCTTGTCTATGTTCACACCTTGATTTTGGTGTTTGGGAACTTGTGTCAGACTTTTGGCCTACAGAACTGTAAGATAATGAAGTTACATTATTTTAAGCCATTAAATATGGTAATGTATTAACAGAAGTTATTAAAAAAAAAAAAAAAAAAAAAACCTGAATCTGCCATTCTACTCTATCTTCCTTTATAGAGGTCCTAGTTACCATGATGGGTCTGAAATCAAGGCCAGAGAGTGCCAGAGTCCATGACGGAGAAACTGAAAATAGGCTGGTATAAAAATGGTTCTTCAGTTTTTTCTTTCAATTATTTCCAGATGCTAAGAGCATTTCAGGAACTCTGCATCTTTCTGATGCTTCAGTGATAGTGTTCTTAGGTGGGTGCTAAGTCGAGGCCATACTGACTATTTATCATGAGGGTTTTATATAACTGCCCACTCACTCTTGGCTAGAGAGTCTGATGATCCTAATTAGAGATCTGAGGTTGTCACTTATACCAAAAGGAAAATGGTGTCAAATATACCACTCATCTTGAATGCCACATGCTCTGGGAGGCTTCAGTGCTCCAGTGTTTTGTTTCTGCTTAGTTGGTGCTCTAGAATATCATCCAGGTGACCGAGTGGTATAACTGGAGGACGCCATGGTGAGGGTGGGGAACAGCTGGTACATGCTGCTGAGCGTAGGAAGCCACCTCTCCATTAAGCACTCATGTCCCAGTACAGTCAGTGGCTTCCTTCAGCAATTTAAATGAACCCCACACCCAGACTGAGCTTGATAAATCCTCTTCATGCTTTAAAGTTTTTCATTTTCTCCTCTCTTATAATAAAGACAGATCCTGGATTTCTGTACTAAGTAAAGTTTGTATTCAATAAAAACAGATGAGTTGTCAAAGCCTCATAATTTCTCACTACAGTAGAAATTTGTCATGTGGGAAAATTAATAGCTTTAATAGATTTATTTTATACCTTATCTTTTAGAAATACTTTGTTTTATGAATTTTCTTGTTCTTGGAAATATTTTTCCTTAAATTATGGACTTCATCTAACCTTGCTTAGCTCTTGGGCCGTCACTCTCTGAGAAAGGGGGGAAGGCAGGAGTCCTTCCAGGACTTTGGAGTTTGCTGATACAATGGAATAATTCCCAGAAAGTAGCTTACCAACTGTGACCTATTTTCTGCCCTGATCCATGTGCATCGGAATCCAGATGGTTTGATTAAATATAGCCTCTCTTGATTCTGAAGGGAACACTTTTCGGCGTGGAGTATGGAGAATTAGCCACATGACTCCTATTAACATTAATGGAGGGTACCAAGGCATTCCCCATATTCTGCACTACAAATGCAACCCTAATGCTTGCTAAAGGGACACTTCTTTCATTTATAGACCATCTGGTTCCTTGTACTATGTAGGTGAGTGAAAATTTTCTCACCACAAGTGTATGAGTCTAGAGGCAACTGGACATAGTCCAGTACTTCTCAAGCTTTAAGGGTCATCAGACATCTAATGAACTGTTAAAAATGTAGATGCCTGGGGCCCATTTTTAGGGACCATGCTTTAGTGCATCTTTTATAGGGTCCATAAAAGTGCTGCTATCTGCAGCACCCATTCTAAATATTTCAGGATAGGTGGTTCCATTCAAGGGATACTAAGGGAGATAGGCACACACATGCATGCATACACACACATGCATGCGCGCACACACACACACACACACACACACACACACATCCATACCCATTTTCACAGTGGGTTGGAATTTGAATTCTAGTTCTTCACTTTGGAAAAGGTCACTTTGCTTCTCTGACCTTTTTGTTATAGTGAATTATGCTTATTGGTACCATTTAGGTATACATAATGATCACATTGATCATGGGATATTTGCACCGTACATGAAACAACTTGAGTATTGTTTTCGCAACCCTTTTTATTATGAGTCATGATGTTTACATCTGGTATTTATTTTCAGGACTAAATGAGATAAAATACATACAATGCCAATTGCGATCTGTGTTTTCTTTCTTGCTCCTATCCCATGGACCAAGAGACAAATTCTCAACAGACAAACCAAAGTGAGGGGTCTTTATCGAAGTTCCTTCACATGAGCTTGATGACTCAGAACACACATAGAGAACTAGATGGCAAGGGCCTCTAGCTGTCATAGAGAGGAAATCATCGAGACCCACCCCAGTAGGGTTTCTTTTCCTGCAACACAGGGAGAATATTACCTGCCTCATTTTCACTATTTAAAATCTGATTAACGAACTGCCTAGTTGCTGCCCTCACAGTCAGTACTTCATAGAGGACAAAGTTTGTAGTGTTGTCATTCACTCATTCACCCGTTCATTCCACAAGTTGCTGCCGAGTGTCTCGTGTACACCAGGTAATGGAATGGCTGCTGAGATGGAGAGGGTTTTCTCTGCGCTGCAAAGCTTACGACCCAGTTTGGCCAAGCAGGCAGTTGTGTGCTGTCTGTGAAGCAATTAGTGTCTTTCTGAGACTGATCTTCTTAGTGGCAACTACAGGGCTCAAGACAAAGGGAAGTGTAGCAGACAATTTAAGGCATGACAGGACAATTTTAATGAAAACAAATGAGCCACTCATAATACAAGCCTACTTATTAAAAAGATGATATTAACTTTCTAGACTATTAATCTGTGTATTTTCTCTGCCAAGACCCCCTAACCTCTGATACTTGTAAATTAAGAAGTTAGGCCTGCAGTTTACATAGAGCAGTAGGCGCATCTGGGTGACTGGGACAAATGTATTTACTGATCTTTGAAAGGATTGATCCAGAATCTTGTTAAAATGTCAGTAAAACTCTCCTTATTTTGTTTTTGTTTCACACTAAAGTTAATAAAAGTATTTTATCATTAATTATGGCACAAAATTCCTTTTCCTTTCCTGCTTTTTTTTCCTGTATTTAGTACAGGGTCTACAGGGTCTCACTATGTAGATTGGACTCGTAGAGATTTTCCTGCTTTCAGCCTCCCAAGCGCTGGGATTACAGGCAAGCACCACCACATCCAGTCTCAATCATCATCGCAGTACATCCTGGGAATGTGGCTGGCACAGAACACCAGGGATTAAACCCCAGCCACTGCACTCTGCCTAAGCAGGCACTTTAGTCCACTGAGCTATCTGGCCAGCCCCTCCTACTTAAAAAAAAATACTTGCCTGCTTTTTGCTGAGCAAACCTAAAAAGTGGGCTTCTAGCATTTGCTACTACGTGGTGAATTCCAGGCACAAAGTGAATACCAAATAGAAGGAAAATCCTTCATCCACAGCTCTTTATTTCTGTACAACTAAATAAGTAATCTGGATGGACAGGACATTTATATTTCATCTTAGCTGTTCAAGCTTATTTATTACCACATTTCCCCCAAAATAAGACCTGGCTGGAGCAACCTAATTGAAGCCAGCCTTAGCTGGTCATGACCATGGTGCTGGCCAGAGTCAGGCAGAAGATGACACCCTCTCTTGCTCGCTGGCTGCTCTGCAAGGCAAGGGTAAGCTGATTGGAGCTGGCATTTTTTTTTTCCAGTCAGGTCTTATTTTTGGAGAAACACAGTGATAGGTACACCAAACAGTCTGAGTTAGTGAGTACAAATTTTACCCACAGTCCAGTTAAGGGATTTGTCTGTGCTTAATGCGACAAGAAATGGTGGTACATGGTCCTGAAGATCATCCCGTGTCATCAAGCTGGTGAAAAGATACTGTGCAATGTTACAAAGAGGAAGATGTGCTACGATATGCCCATGAGTCTTTGAGTAGCCTAGAGTGCAGAGTTGAAACTGGCTAGTATGGCTGTCTGGATGTTATCTTGGGAGAGCTTTTCTTAGGAAATGGTAGAAAAGAAAATCTCCAACTTCCTAATACCCAGAATCGGAAGTCAGACCTCTCACAAAGGCCCTCAAAATACTTCCTACTCTCTCTCTCTCTCCTTGATGTTCGAGGCCTTTATTCTCAGGCTTAATGATCATACAGTACAAGAGACACCAAAATTAACCCTCGTATGAAGTCACTGTGGGCCCTAAGCTGGGGCTTGCTAGGTGATATCTTTGTGTTAAAGCCATGAGAACTTTGCCACATGGGAAGCTGTCCCCTAAATGTGGTTAAGCATACTGAACTCAGGCTTGCAAGTTGAAGAGTACGAAGCAAGTGTATAGAGTCTTTCTGCAGTTATGAAAGAAAGAAACAGATGTAAATGGGACCATAAAAGGCCTTTTTCTAAGAGTCTTTGAAACTGGACACTTATTTCAACTTCAGTTGTTATATGCAACTAGGTCTGGAAAGTTGTACTTCTGGTGAAAGAAATATAATAGTTCCCAAGTTTTATTCATTGTTGAAGTTTTCATGATGATTATGATTTGATAAAACAATGGGTTCCCTTGGGAAATTAATGTGGCCCTTTTATAAGTGGATCAAGCTATGATAAGTAGTTTGAAAGCATTTTCTGTGGGAATGTTTGCACAGTGGTATTTCAGTGTGTGACCACAGCTAGCAATTGTTTTTACTTTTTGCTGGGCCTTCCCTCAGCATAGAATTACACGTGCAGAAATGTCATACTCTCAGACCTGGTTTCCAGTAATGTGTAAGTAGAAGCACATTGTCAAAAAAAAAAAAAGAAAGAAAGAAAGAGAAAAGAAAAAATGTCAACATCTAAACACCAACCTCAAGGAACATGTGGACAATTAACTACTGTCTCTGGTCCCAAAAAACAATGCATACATCACTTTAAAATTGGTTTTATAGCTTTTGAGAAGACCCTCTACCCTATGTGGTCTTCAGGTTATAAACCTGTAGGAAATAAGAGACTCTGCAAAACCAACAAAGCTTTTCAATCCATTTTATTATCTACCAGTGTCTTTCTAACATTTTGGTTACCTTCCTGTAGCCCTTCAGAGAAGGTTTTGTTTATTTTACTTTTCCAAGTCAAGGATAAGAGCACCAGGAAAGTCCATTTTCTATTGAAGAAAGTACATGAACTGCATACTTATTTTCTGATAAGCAGTGAGGGTATTTGCAAGGTAATAAAAAAAGGCATTAATAAGAATTAGTTTGAATCTGGGATCTTAATAGTTTTAATCTTGGACAAGTAGGGATGAGCTAGCTTATGCTGCAGGAATGACAAATGTAACACTTTAAATGGGTTAATGCAACACATATGAATGTCTTGCCAACATTTCAGGGGCCCTGCTTCACTTTGCCCTTCCTCATGGACCTAGAATACAGGACAGTCACTCCCTGGAAACTTTGTCATTTGTGGTAGCACAGGGAAGAAAAGATGACTCTTCAAACTTCAACTGAGAAGCAACACAGGCCTCTTTATTATATTTCTCTGGCCAATCAAGTAGCGTGGCTACACCTGACACCACGGCAAGGCGAGGGCTAGACCTCCTCTCCACACTTAGGCACCAAAAGCAACATTGTTCCTCTCTAAGCTTCTGTTTTCTTATCAGCAAAAATTACAGTTCACTCTTAGCATTGTAATTAATGGTCATTAGTAAAATGTGTGCTCAACACCACACAGCAACAATTACTACCACAACTCAATGGTGAGCTGCTATTATATATCATTTATAGTACTTATGGGACACGGAATTATTTTATTTTCTGTTCACATGAGCCCTACATGCGAGGCACTGTGACTGAAATTCTGCAAATGAAACTGAGGCTTAGAAAAGCTAAGTGGCTTTCTTGTGAATCAAGCACCAAGCAGTTGTGGCGTGAGGATTTCAGCTGTGCTTGTCAGCTGACGCCCCAGTGTGTGTTTTTGGCTCTGCTCTGAAGATTTTGAAACTTTGCATCTTTCACTGATGGGATGGTTATAGGATAGATTTCTTTTGGGGCTGACACGGCCACCGCATGCAGCGATGTCATCCCTAAGCATCCTGCCATGTTGAGAACTACAGAAGGGTCATGTTCTCAGAGCAGCGTAACTTCCCTGGTCTCTGGGTACTTCGGAGGCCCCTTTATCCTGTGTTTTTTTTTCCTCACCTGAGTGAGATAATTGTCAGGACAACTAACCACTATGATAAATATTTTAATAAGTGTCTTCTATGGGATTATTTGTTTACAGCAAGTTGGCCCAGAACTTCAGTTTTGTGCTTCCCTGTTCCAAGCAAATATGCATCACCAGTGGGCAAGTGCTCAGGGCCATTGTCTAGCCTAGTCAATATGAACCAAGCACAATTAATTCTTCATGTGGTTAATGCCAAAATAAATCTCTTGGATAAAAAAAATAGGTGGTCTTGCATTCTTTTTATAAAATACAGTGTTAATGTTCCTGTAGTTTTTCTTGAAGGTGGACTGCACACCAGTTGATCAAGACACACTGTGTGTGTTAGAATTTTATTAACTTGCTATTCAAGCCACATATTGCTGGCAATCCTAGCAGATCAAAGGCCATATTTATTACTTTATCTTTAATCCACCACTGTCTTTGGCTATCATAATGCCCTGCTCAAAAGAAAAGCTCTTTATTATCTTCTCACTCGCAGAAACCCTCAGTTTAAAGGAGTCATGCCACTTATGCAACCATTTCCTGTAGTGTGCCAAGAACTACGGTTATATGGCCTCTGGAACAAGGAATGCTGAAGAAAGTAAAGATGCATTGCCTGTTTTCCTGGAGGTTACAATTTGTTTATGGAATAGGTGATAAAAAGGCAATAAAGGAAAAATGTAAATTTTTCATGTGATACAGAAATGGCTTTCACTCATCTACCCAATATCCTCTTTTTACTTCATCCCCTTCATGATTTTCTTTGAATTCATCCCCAAAAGGAAAATGTTTGAATCCAATGGAAAATGCAGTGGGACATTGCATTGTTCTTCAGGGCCCCTGTGCAGGCTTTCCTCTTTAAGCAGTTTATTCACACCTGCCTGCAGATACCCAGAGCATCATGGGATCTGTCTCCACTGAATGACTGACAGACCTGCCTCATGTGCAGAGTCTTCTAGACCTTGCATCTAAATTTCTGAGAGGAGAAATAAAGTCATCCAAGTAAGACCTTGTCATTGACATCACACAAAGCAACCTAGATGTCCACCACATTTTCTTGGAACTTTTCCACCCCAGGAGAACCCCTGTATGACCCCAGCTGAGCAGTTTCTAATGTATTCTGTGAGATCGATGCCCTGCCTTAGCACAAGGGAGAAGAAGATGGTGGTGCCAAGGGGGAAAAAATAAATAGCATCTGAAAAGGACTAGAAAAGGATTGTTTCTGCGAGCACAAGCTGTTGGTGGATGTGTGCAGAATACTAATGGCCCGGGCTTCCCCTGCCTTCTATGGGAGAGACTCCACAGGGACTTGTGGGTAATTGATATCCACACATCCAGCAGGCGTCCCCAGCACAGCCTTCCAGTTAGGGACTGAATGGCCTGCTTTCTACCACAAAACATCCTCACAGCCAAGATTTCCCAAAACAAAACGTGACCATTTTGACCTGATTCCATTGCTGTTTTCATATGCTCAACATATTTGAGCTATAGAAAAAAAATGTATAAGCCTCCTTCTCTCTCCCATGCTGTTTCTTTATAAAATGGTATTCCTAGCTATTACTACACTGAGTCATTTGCCTCCCCTTCTAATTTGTGGATGTGAACAAGATGAGACATTGATGAACAAAACTGAATTCTTCAGTGTTTGTCACATACTCTTAGGTCTGACAGTGAGGACAGCTGCCCCTGCCTCACTTTCTTGCACCTAAAAATCCAGGTATGTAGGACAAGCCATGTAGTCTCAGAGACTGTTACCTATAGGGGAACTAAATTTTAAAATTTTCGTCTTCTTTTCTGATGACAGCTAAGTTAATGTTTCGGTAGACCATGTCACACCTGAGGTTGAAATGAACTTCAAATATCATTTCTTCTCTGCTTTCCTGGAAGCTTAAATTCATATTACCTCTTCTCCAGGGATTGTAGACATAAGCAAATTAATTTAACTGTCTTTGAATTCATTCAGTTTCAATTTTGGCAAGAGAGAAGACTTCCAAAAGACAATTCATTTCCTTTGGTCTTTACTATTCAAGCTTTTGCTTCTGATCAATCTATCTCAAAATGAGTAGATTGGGAGCTCATGGGACAGAAAGGGGCTAAAAACTGAGCACTTCTTCATCCTCCAAGTTGACACCACAATCCTGCCTTCCCTAGATCATAGACCTCAGGAGGAATACTCTGTAGGGCTTATGTTTCTTACCTAGCCCTCACTTTGGTATGTCCCTGAGAAATAGTGTGCCAGATCTGGGTGGCCATGTTTGAGGGGATAAGTGACATTTGTTTATAAAGAACAAAAGAAAAGAGAAAAAGAAAGAGAGAAAGTATCAAACCTCTGTGCATGTATTTTGGACTAAAGCAATGAGTCCTTGTGCTACAAATCATTGATGTACTCAAGCATAAGTACTTAACTATAATTCAGATAGTTCAGTTGAATTCAATATCAACTTTTTAGAAGACACAGATCATGTTAATTCTGGTAGGAAATATGGTTCGTAAATATATGGAGTGCTGTACAATTAAAATTGTTCTGATAGAAAGTTCCCAGGAAGCCTGAATAAGCATGTAGGTATTGAATGAGTTGTCCACAGATTAAAAGAGGAAGATACATAACAAGGAGAAATTAAAGCTCATGTATTTTATATAGTAGCCCAAAATATTTTTCCAAAATTTGAGTAGTAGGATGGTAGGATTTTTTTAAGTATCAAAACTTACCTAATGAAAATGAAGATTTGTTATACTGCTTTTTATTCAAATTATGACACAACAGGAGCCTGAGAAGGAACTGCTCTCTGGTGGGTGTAAAAACTTGGAATGAAGTGAAGAAAGGTTAGAAATGATTTTGACAAGGTAGAAATGAGTATTAAGCAGGGCAGTTTGTTAAGCAGGTTTGTTTGATAGACCAGAGATGGGGCTGTCAAGCACAGCCAAGTCTCAAATTTAGAGATTTGAGAACTCAGGTGTTCGTAAAGAACACCCGTTCCAGCTCAGAATACCAGCTTGGGAATAGCATGGATAGGATGCATCTCATTAGTTGAAAAGGTCATTCACATGGACTCCTCCAGAGTCCATTTTAACATGTAACAAACAAGAAGCCTAAGCTGGGTCTGCTCATGGGCTTTTTCCAACTAATGTTAGCATGCCGCGTCTTCTCACTGGCTCAGCCTTCCTGAAGGAAGGACACTTTACAGCACGTCTCTCACTTGGTATGATGTCATCCCCTGGGTTGTGCCAAATAGGAAGAAACTGAAACTTCCTGTTTCCATCTCTTACTCTTGTGGATTCAATTACAGACATAGGGGAGTATCATTAGGAAATGTGCTCTTATACTGAAAAGATCGAAGTCCTGAAAATACACCTTAGCCAATCCAGAACCCCAAACAAGGTCCTGAGTGAACAAGGGAGGACCAGGGGACAGGTGTGATCTGATTCACAAGATCATATTAGGCACCCTGTGAACTTGATCACCTGTGAGGTCAATAGGAATGTCACTCTCTCGGTCTCATTTGGATATCTGAGGCAAGTGGCTTCCCGTGTCATAAGAGGCACTTCGTTCTTGCTCTCTCGGCAAACCGTGGCTGCCTGCAGTCTTACAGCTCGTCCCCGAGACGTGCTCACCAAATGAGGGAACAAATTGCTGAACATTACATCCAACATCGGAGACGTCAGTCAGTCTGCAGGCAGTTGAAGAAGCCAAGGCTATTATAATTTGAACAAAATGTCACTGTTTGGAGAATTTTCTTTCTAATGTGCTTTTTCTGTGATGATAAATCACAGGCCTCTGCAAGGGATAATGACACAAAATGTTTGACAGCTTTTCTCACAATTGTTTGGCATTTTATTTGCCTAATTATTGTCAGCATCACCCACACTGGTAAATTGTTGAAGAGCGCTACAGTGCCTGTCAAAGCGCCGTGTGCTTGCCGTCCTCTCCCTCCGTACTCCCGTCCAGGGTTATTGTTTGGGCCTCGTCCACCAAGGTTTAATTAGCCTCAGAGCGCTATATCCATGCGGAGATGTGAGGCTGCCATCCCACTGGATGGGATAGCAAAGCAGATAAAATTGGTGGAGGACTTTGGACAGGTCAAGCGACGAATACAAGAACAATTTAGCTTTCCGGGTTTTTAGACAAACTGAGGGGGAGGGAAATCATTTGCCCTACGGGCATGGATCGCAAAATTGTCTATTTATATAATCACCCAGCTTTGAAAGGAAAGGGAATTAATTGCTTTAATTAACTCCAGTAAAGATGCAATTGTGGCAGGGGGGATGCTGGTGCGATCTTGTTCACCGTTCTCTAATATGCTCTTAGAAATAAAGGCCATCTCTGTAATCATTTTCCTTTTTCTGTGACTTTGCTGTAGTATTCCTGCCACAAAGTAGGCTGTCAATGGGGAGGGACAGCAAAGAAAGGAAAGGTCAGAAAAAAATTGATAAGGAGCTCATTTCCATAATTGTCATTGATTTTTGCCAGGGTTTCCTGTTCTTTCTTAGGTTTCCTCTGATTTGGGCCTAATTGCCTACCTACAGCTGATAGTAAGTGAATAGGACATAGTGAGTCAAATGTCTCTATAAAGACTGTAAGTTGAAGGCCCACATGAAGGATATCTCTTTGGCATGTATAGAAAGGATTTCTGAAATATATAGCAGTATGTTGGTGTATTAGGAACAGCTATAGTAGAACAGAGTTCATTTAGAAGGAGCTGAGATTTGGATGTAATTTTCATGTATTTACCTAAAGCACAGCTAAAAAGTAGTAGATAGTATAGTATTTAGATTCGGGCAGAGAATTATGATCATGCATGAAACATACAATTATTTTATTTTTTTATTATTTTTGCCAATGCACTCAGCCCTGTATTTTGACAGTAGAGACTACAGAGATCCTAGTGTAGGACCTGCTGATAGGCACATATTCTCTTCTGAAGGGCAGCTGGACCCTCCTCTCTCCATCCTCATCCCCACCAGCAGCAATGAGGGCAAGGCAGCCAGAGAGTGGTGAAAGAGTAGGTCAGGTGGCAAACTGGGGGAATAGCCCTGTATTCTCAACCCCAGAACTCAGTGCCTTTAGCCTCCACACATTGCACAGGCCTAGGGGGTGCTCTGGGAAAAGTCCAGTCCAATATCAAGGATAAGCCTTTATCATGTCTTCCCTTCTTCATACCATCTGACAGCATCAGGAAGGATTGAGTGACATCACACACACACACACACACACACACACACACACACACACACATACACACACCCCATGTATAAAGCAGGAATGTGACCAAAAGGGAACACAATGTACTAAAAAGAGAAAATAAGAATACTAGACATATCCCATGGAATAATCTAGATAGTAAAGAATAATCTAGATTGTTCCATTGTGGAATAATCCTAAAGACAGTTGGCCTTTACATTTACTTTATTTTGGCAGAACCGGGGATTGAACTCAGGCCTTTGCGCTTAGCCAGGGAAGCACTTATTCCACTGAGCCATCTCCTCAGCCCTACATTTACTTTAGCATTTTTGTTATAAATGCATACACAGGTGTAGGGACTGTGTGCTATAATGCATTCTTCAATTCATGAAAATATATCATAGCCAGTGGGTCTCAGTTTTACAATATACCAGAACACCTCCATTAGGAGCTAGGCAGCCGCCTCTATCCTGATCACATATTCTGTACTAGTCCTCTCCTCTTCTAAATAACTGAGACATATCCTTAAAACTGTATTAATATGGCCTTCGGTGAGGAATGCAAGGGACCAATATCAGTAGCTGTTAAATCTATGAGTTAACTAAAACATGTATTTATGGTTTTAGAAATTACCTAGAAGGTTGTAAGGAGACTTTTCATGGAAATAGTCACATCACTATCACATTGTGCATATTTTGGCTTCTGTCGGACTTTAGAGGGCTAGAGCAGCACCAGAAACAGCCCCCAGGCCCTGGTGGGGTTGCTTTTCTAGCTTGCACGTGGGGATTAGAGTCCTGTCCCTCTAACTGTAGTTCTGATACACACATGCACACACAGGTGCTAGCAGGGAGCTCTGCAAATAGAGTTACGTATCTGTCTTTTTTCAGCAGTCTATGGCCTTTAGAATAACTGCATTTCCTCTGTTAAGTGATGGAGAAAGTATGGCACTTTGCTTACTTTTCTGCTGTAAGTCATGCCTCAGAGAAATGTTTTAAAGTTACAGTAAAAAAATAAAGTTACAGTGATATCCTACTGTTAACATAGCTTGTCAAATAAGGAAGATAAAACATCCCTAAACTCTTTCCATTCTTAATTCAGCACATATTTTCCTTAGCAAAGTCATGGAATTCTAAAGCTGGAGACCTTCAACTTTTGAAATGAAAAATATAAACTTCAGAGAGATTTAAGGGGCAGAAGCAAGAGCCCACAATTACAAATCGAGCTTGAAGCACTCAAGTGCTCTGATACTGGATCTAGAAAATTCTCTCTGCTTAATATTGGCTCCTTTTTGTAGTACAGATACTCTGTGCAAAACAATGTTCCCTTCATTGTCCATGACAGGAGATAGCCCAATAGCTGAGCAGCTTCAGCAGCTTCCAGGCCCTCTCAGAAGCCAGAATCTGGATCCTTGCCTGGCTGCACCACCAGCTGGTCCCCTGCCCACTCACAGTATGGGAGTATGCAGATGGTGAGGATGTCATCATTTCCACCATGGGGTGGGGGGGCAGTGCAAGAAGTTGATTTCAAATTCAATGTTGTTTGGCATGTGAAAATTCTCTCACATTTGCAGATACTGACAAAACAACCAGGAGGAAACAATTCTTGTTGCAAGCTCCATTATCGAGAAATGCATCAAAGAAAAGGTCTGTACTTTATAGAGAGAAAGGAGGAGGGAAAAGAGAAAGGGCAGAGAAAAAAAGTTAAACAAGAAAGAGAAAGAAGAGTTGGACAAAGGCAAGATGAAAGGAATGGAAGAGTCCATGAAAGGTCCAGTCCCATACTGTTCTTGCTTAAGTAATGTCTCGCAAATCAACTCAAATAAATGTTTAGTCTTTGATAGAGCCACCTCCTCGTTATCATATGTAAAATTATCGTTGTATAGTATGAGTTCTAAAAGGAAAATGTCAGCATTCCTGTAATGAGCTTCTCAAGCCTGTGAAAATGAACGATGACCAGTGTGTGTTCATAACGAAAGTTAATGCCCAGAGAGTTTGGTGAATCTGATAATTTACCAATTATCCATGCCTAGTAAAAGCTATTAGGGCAGAATTATCTTGCCATGTGTATCATATAGGCTGAAACTGGGGGTTTAGTGGAGTGAAATGGAAAACAAAAGCAACTGAATTTTAAGCTTGTTTCTACAAGAAAATGATAATTTTAAGAGTTCAGGAGGTTAACTCTTTGCTGAATTTAGCTTTGTGTTTTCTGATCACCTTTCTGAAGTTGCAGGCTGTTTGATATAGGATTAGTAGAGTCTCCAAATTAAAAAAAAAATGTATACCAGCTCAAATTAAGGCCGTTTGATAGAAAAAAAAGATATTCCAAGAATTCAACCATCCAGCTCAGAGCACTGGAATCTAGCTGTAATTTTGTAAAGTATGGCATTCTTTTTGATTCTTTCTTTTTAAGGAAAAGATTTAAGATGCCTGTCATATTTCTGTTTTTAATAAACTGATACTTTAGCTATTCAAAAAGGCTTTTTTAATATGTAACTAACGATACCAACAGTCATCTTCTGATTAAATGGAAGCTCTAATAAAATAAGTGCTATTTTGTAATTTTATGTTATCTTTTTTCAAAGCAAAAAAATATCTGTCATAGCATATCTGAAGAGAAGCATTTAAAAAAAAATTTTATTTTTAAAAAAACACCTGGAAGCAAACTTGCAGATATAAAAGAGCTGTGTTTTTTTATCTTTATCAAACCTAATCATTTTTGCTTCAAACTCTGTAAAAGAATAAAACACAAAGTCTAACATTTGATGTCAGATTCATATTAATAAACTATACTTTTCTTTATATGAATTAATTCATACAACTATATTATAGAAAAATGAAAATTAACAAATAATGGATAGTTCTGTTATCCATTAAAGAGATAATAGTTTTACAGATTTGTAAGCATACTGGGTACAGAATGGCAAAGATCATAAACTCTCACTAAAATTGTTCACTAACATGAGCATTCTTAAATGTAGTGTAGTATAAACATTTTGAAAGTCCAGGAATACATACAATTCCACTGCATTCATCTATGATGCCCCGTATGTTCTAAATGAATGAATGTAATGAAGGAAATATGATTACATTTGGATATATCATTACATTAGAAATATTTATAAAAGAATCAATGGATGAAAGACCAAAGTGTATCACTGTGTATCTGTTTACTTATTTATTAAATGATGATGGTCTCCATGAAGCAGATACCACAGTTCTCTCTCCCCACTTTCCAGATACTGGCCTGCCAGGAAAGCATGAAACAAACATAGGTTAAACATCTGAATGAAAAGATCCCCTGTGAGACTTCCTCATGCAGTTCATCTAAGTGTAGGGTTAAAGTGTTGAACAAATCCTGAGCCAATGCACCAGCCTTCTGAGTTTTATTTAAGGGGTCCTCTAAGAGGTGGGTTCTGTACAGCAGGTTCATCTCTCAGGGACTCACATCGTCCTCTGTGAAAGGAAGGCTTCCATTCTTGTTTTTCTACCTTAGCTACCTGCCACCTCTTTCTGCTCTTCTGGAAAAAAAAAGAAAAAAGAAAAAAAAGAAAAAAAAAAGCACGCTGCACATCAATAAAGAGGTTTTCCACATTAACCCTGTTGCCAGCCAACCACTTCTCTTTGTTTAAGTCTGTTTACACAGTCTCCCTGGCAACATAAGCTAGAAGTTGATATTTTTTATATCTCTGACTACTACATTTGGTTTTCCCTTTGTCTGAGATTATCCACCTCAAACACTGAATTATTTCTAGTGCAACTTTTTTTTTGAATTTTAAAAAACAAACCATGTACATGCCCTATATTTTAGCAATCTTCCATCAGACATTCAGTATTCCTCAGAATCCTTTTTAAAAATACCAATGAAATAATTACTGAATAAAACATTTATTCTCTTGCAGTTTACTAGAAATTAATACTTCCCAATAATTTTATTTGGTTCTGTAATCTGGGCTCATTCTCTTGTCCGATACCATCATTTGATGTGAAGGTCCGTGGGGCAGAGAACACAAATAAGCCTGAGAGGGAACATATCTGTCTGCCCTTAATTCTGTGATGCGATCAACCGACACCATTTTTGCACCACATGTAATTATTGAAGCTAGAGCATGGTGAAGTGTATCAGTAAGCCATTCTATTTGTCTTTCTGAAAATCCCAAATTCTGCCCAGGCAAACTTCAAAGCACTTACCGTAACTCATGGGCCAATATGAGTTGTGAAGCAGTAGGAACCATGTACTACTGTTGCAATGAGTTTCATTTAGTAGTCGCACATCACAACAGTCAATCACATGGCCCCGGAGTATAGCTATAAAAATATTAAAATTGATGAGACCAGTGATTCTTAAAAGAGATGTGGATCTCAACTACCTCAAAAGCTTACCCCAAACATACACTATAAATTTCACCCTAGACTCAGGTTCTCTCATCATGGCAACAGGCATGTGTATATTTAATATGTATTTGGATCATTTTTCTTGTAATGTTCTAGTTGGGAATGTCAGTAATATCAATAGTAACAGCAGTAAGGCTGAGCACCTATGTTATGCCAAGGCCTCAAATTGATTTCTCTAATTTATCTTTGCAATATCTTCACATGCACATATTATTTCTATTTTGCAGGTGAAGAAGCTAAAACTCAAACATATTAACTAGTGTGTCTATTGTCTCGAGCAAGAAATTTCAGTCAGCTGTACTCTAAAGCCTTGTTATTTTACCCTGTCTTAAATCTCTTCACTCAAAAACAATCAAGTAATGACTTAAGAAACAATCCTTTGCATTTCCAGACAACTTTTATTCTACTAACACTTTTCAATGTTTATCACTGTTCCCTTTTAATAATTTCAGTGAAGCAATCATTTGGTAAGTCAAGCCAGAATGCAGAACAATGGCAGGATTAGAATTAATTTTTAACAGACTCTCTCTTTCACACACACACACACACACACACACACACATACACTCACACTACAAGTTTGGGAAATATACCTGTACAAGGAGATTTGAACATTTATTTCATAATACCTTGTCAAAAATCTGTCTTTGAAACAAATAATACGAGTTATCAAAATTCATTTTTTAACTGACTCTCCAAGTTGGGCATCAGTCAGTCATTTCCAGTAAAGTCGCCACCCTTCTTTGTTTTAATTAGGTAATGTCTGGGTCCATAACAAAGCTTGAGAACACATTTCGAGCCAAATGATATTATAGTCTGTCAAACCTCCCCCTATTCAGTGATGCCTTGGCAAATTTCCCCACCTACACCAGGAGATATACATTGCAGCTATTCAAAACAGCAGTATTATTCAAACTGATTTAAAATAAAATATTCTGAAATGACACTTTTTAAAAAGTTTAATACTTTTGAGAGAATTATCTAGATTAGTGCTTCTGAATATAGTATAAAGTGTAAGAAGAAATTCTTCCCCTAAGCCCAGTATTCTCCCCTTTGAGAAGAGTGAAGGATTATGGGAATATTGCAAAGAGTGGTGAACGATTCAAATGGGTGATGAAGGGAGACTGGAGTGTAAAAACTACTAAAGAATGGAATATATTGCCTTTTCTTCGGCATTTATCTCAATTACAATTTTAGCAACTAGTGTTCTTTTTTATGTCAGAAAATTTTGTAAGAATCTAGTTTCAAGCCTGGATGGGCCTTTCTAGGTGAAAACTCTATTTTTCACTTGACAGAACAGAGAAATTTCTACTGAGATAATGTCAATTCTTAGACTATAATACCAAACATGTGAAGTCCTCTGAAGTTTTCAGCCCAGTAATGCAGAACTTGTTGGTCTCCTTCCATGGTCATTATTTCATGATTTTCTATTAAAAAAAACAAGGCCTGTGTCTAAAAGTCTGAAGAAAATTGGAAGGAGCCAAACTTCCATTTCCAGGGCAATAGAGTTTCAGAGAATTGCTTTTCATCTTTCTTGTAATTTTTTCTTCGTTGCTTTTAGTCATACATGCTTTCAGCATGTAATGTTTACCTTGCTTATATGGAGTTGGTGCATGTACAGAACATCTTAATTCCTTCCTTCACCCCCTTCACCTCTCTTTCTTTCTCTCCCTGTACTCATTTCTTGATCCCCTTCTCAGGTGGAAAAGATCTATCTCCCTACTCCTTTTATCTCACTCCTATTTTGCTCTTTGCATTATCGTTTGGGTTTTTGATGTAAGAGAAATCATGCAGTACTTAAGCTTATGTGTCTGATATATTTCACTTGATGTCGTGCATCCATTTTTGTATGAATGGTCAGATTCATCTTTGGGGTGGAGTGGTGCGCCACTGTGGGTGGAGGCCTCCATCGCTTCATCCATTCGTCTACTGCGAGACACGGAGGCTGTTCCCAAGATTTAGCTATGATGAATGGTGCTGCTGTCTATCACCGTGGTATGATGAACATGATGACATTAACTCTTTGGGGGAAGATATTTACAAGAAAAACACCTGTGTCGAATGGAGTTTCTAGTTTTCTTTTTGGAGGAATCTCCCTCCTGATTTCCTCAGTGTTTCTATTAGATTACATTCTTACTGACAGTACTTTATTGGTAATCCACAATGGAGAACATTAAAAATTCTCAGTATATCTTACTCTTATGACATTTAGACATTTTCATTTGTTCCTTAAATGCAATTTGTAAGACTTCTATGAACAAAGTTTGGCATAATACAGAACTTTCGAAAATCAAACAATT
>NDGM011256797.1:9571-26340 GCA_002564305.1 Octomys mimax
TCTCTCTCTCTCCCTCTCTCTCTCTCTCTCTCTCACACACACACACACACACACACACACACATACAATACCATATTCTGAAAAGATCAGTAATAGCACTTTTATCTCAAGTCTACCACTTGGAATGACGTGAAGAACATTGGCTTTGGATCTTCTCTGGGAATTTTATCTTCAGCTGCTCAGCAGCGTTAAAATGATCTTCAAATGCACTTGGAAGGAAAGTCAATTTAAGTATCTATTAATTATAGCCTTAAATACAAGTCACACTTTCCTCTCTTTATCCTATAATGGCATTTATCCATATTTAATTAGAATGATGGGAGAAAGTCAAATTTCAGTCAATATGATAAAAGATGTTTTTATTATCTTATTTTTAAAATAGTGGATTATTAATTTTAAATAGATAACTAAAATTTTATTTTATAATAAAGGTTAAAGAATTTGCATATATACTATCATAAATTTACATTAAAGGGAAGCAACAGATACAGAAAGAGAGTGAAAGATGGACTTATTTTAGTTATGAGTTCATGTTTTTCCAAAATGCACTCCTCCAAGGCACTTCTGATGTACCTAAACACCTTGACAGCTTGTCAAACTCTAATGATACTAAATATTTAATCACAGTTTCATGGTTTCTTTTGTTTTCTTTTTGTGGTAAACCTACCCAAAGAATCTGAGAACTTATAATCATACTTAATGAATTTATGTTTTACTTTCTCAAATAGCCCAGTAGCTATTTTTTTTTCATTTATGTATTTGGTACAGGGTCTCACTACACAACTCAAACTCATTGTGATCCTCTTGTTTTCAGCCTCCCCAGCACTGGGACAATAGGCATGTGCCACCGCACCCTGACTCAGTTGTGGCTCAGTGCATTCCAGTGGCAGGTCCAGCACATGTGGGACTTGGGATTGAGCCCCGTTTCTTGCACTTACCAAAGCAGGCGCTTAGTCTGCTGAGCTATCTTGCCAGCCCAGCACTGGTAACTATTAATGAATGCCTTTAATTACATATCTATTTTATATTTTCATCTGATACCTAAGGTAGAGCAATCAGTACAAAATAAATTTTGTATACAGTATCTACAAATTCATGAATCTGATGACTAATGAATTAATCTGTAATCATTTGTGGCTCACAGACTTGCATTCTACATGCAGTTAACAGTAGATTAAGTCATGATAGCTGGAAGAAAACCAGAACACTGAGTTTTATAAAAAAAAAAGAGAGAGAGAGAGAGAGAGAGACGGGGGCCGGGGAGATGGCTCAGTGGAATAAGCGCTTCCCTGGCAAGCGCAAGGGCCTGAGTTCAATCCCCAGTTGAGAGAGAGAGAGAGAGAGAGAGAGAGAGAGAGAGAGAGAGAGAACTAAAACACATGGGGCATGTGCCCTTCATCATTATTTCCTCCATAGCATCCTAGACAAGGAGTGTGGAAGTGCGACTTCCCAGCAGCTTCCTAATCTTGCCCGAAAGCCACGTGCTGGTGCCTAATCTACAAGAGCTTTCAAAAACAGATTTAGATCTCAGATGAATTTAAGGGACTATGAACAGGAAATGAGTTGACCCAAGAAGATAGATCTCATTGAGCCACGTCTCATTTTTCCATGAAGCATTGACAAAAAATAGCAGGTGTCCTGATTTGCAAAGGTGATATTTTTAAGAGGACGGAAGCAAACAGGCAAATATAACTTGCATTCAAGCAGAACATTTTATTCTCTCTCTACTTCAGCAGTTGTTCCTCATCTCCAGAGGCTGTCAGCCACAGCCATTTGTGAAGCCACAATGGATCTATTCTATGCAATCCTCTTGTGGGGATAGGTCATTACACCAGCAGTGTGGGACTTCCCAGAACAGATTTGCCTTCTAGTGCTAATTTGTTTTTCTCTGGAGCAATACGCAGAGGAACTAATCATGAGGGTTCATTGTGAATGTTTGCTTGGTAGAGTTTTTAACCTCTGTTGCAGCTGCAAGATTGGAAAATGTATGCATTAAAGCAATTAAATTCTAAAGAAATTTAAGAGACATAACATACTAGTAATGTGTGCATGATAGCAGTTATTACAGAAAATAAACACACATTAAAATTCGCTAGCTCCAACACAAAAACTATGATTTCATAAATCATATGCCTAGAAATTTTTCTAACAATATAAGAGCTCCTTAATAAAAGTGTACTATCAAAGGAAAACATGATAAATTCTAAATTTGGCTTTACTAAGAAACAAGTAAAAAGAATTACACATACATAATTGGGTGGCTGTACATTACCTTTGTCATTGTGTAGTTAGGAACACAGTTGTTAATCTAAACAAATATCTTGCTGTACTGAACCTCATTGATTTGTGCTAGAGATATTAGTTGTATCTTTCTTTCTTCCCCGGATACCTCTCTTGTGAATTGGTTGTTAGAATTAGAATACAGGCTTAAAAGTTTCAAGACAGTGATAGACTTTGTAGCTGAAAGGGCTAGTTTAAGACAGTAGGGACTATCTTGGAAGGGTTCTCTAAAGGGGAATAGTCACATTTTAAATTAGCATTTAGAAGAGCAATGGAAGATAACATCAGAAAGAAGTCAGGCCTAAAGGATCTCTCACCGCCTTCCAATGCCTGACTTCACCTCTTCTGTAGGTACATGAAATTCTTATGATACCCGAGTGGTGGTGCCTTCTTTGCTCCGAACACTCCTCTGTTAAGACTACGCCTCTGCTTCCCACACTGTCCTGTACAGAAGTTTCCCTTGGCACTGGAAAATGATCTTTTATAGTCATAAAGCACTGCTGACACGCTCAATTGTATGTCTGTAATTGTCAGTTTTTTCTCTGAAGCATTTTATGTGATTAATTGTTAATAACAATATCCATGAAATTAGGCTCTGATGGACCAAATTTTCCTATTGAATTCCAGTCACTCTGAGATACTGACTATTACATTATTGCTACCACATTATAATGTAAATTCTGATGCTTGATGTAGTTAACAAGTCCGGAATCACTGTTATTTGAGTAGTAGTATTCATTCATCTGCAGCCTGTGTTGAATGCATTGTTGTTCTTAATTCTGTAGTTTGGGAAGATTTGGTGATAATGAGAAGTTCTGAGCTGTGAACTACATATGTAGTTCACAGCTCAGGTCATGTATATATTTGATAAATATCACATGATTAATGCTTTATATAATGAATTATTATAATCCTAACAGTATATAACATTTAATATAGTATATATATTAAATCATATATTATTTCATATAATATTTTTATAGATCCTTACATAACTAAAACAACAAACATATTACAGGCTCAAAAATTTGTAACTCTGTATTGCACAGTTAAAATAGTTTTGAAGCGCCTTAACCTGAGGGATATTGAAAGAAACAATTTCCATCAACAAGATAAAATGCATTTTTCAGGGATATGATTATTTTGTGACATATAATTAAATACACAAAGTACAAATTAATATAATTGAATTGACTGACCAGTTACACTACTTGAATCATAGTTGTGCAAACTAAATCATTTGTCCCTTTTGTAACTTGGAACTTTAATTACAGTATATATTTAAAATAATGAGCAAAAGTATAAGCACATGAATGCAAACTGTTTTCTGCTGCAAATGAAAAGGCGACAAGTAACTAGGATTTGGTACTGCGGATCTGAGGTGAGGCCTTGTGTTTAATGCTAAATTGTAAGTCGTGTTTCTTCTCACAGAAACAAAGAAAGTAGGTGTTGTCATTTTTTCTAAAAATGAAAAGGAAAACAGAAACAAGGCTCAAAAACTAATTAAACTCGCTGCAACAGAAATGAAAGCATTTTGATGCAACTTATTAAGGGGAAAATGCTGTGAAATTAACAGTAATCAAAAGCTAATTAAGGTTGATGCAATAGGAACAGTCAAAGAATGCTTGATAGCATGTATTGAACTGAAAAGACGTGCTGTCAGAGAAAGGACACATGCGGAATCAAATTCAAGTAATTACAGAAAAAGGCTGAAGCAGGATCCACTGGCATCCTACATGTAAATAAAAAGAAATAGATGGTTCTTAGGAGAGTCTTGATTTCAGTTAATGAGTGTCACTCTATGAAAAAATGAGATGGTATGAAACGAAGCTATCGTTTATGATTCCTCTTTTTTAACCATAATTACACCCAACTCTCAAATAGCAATGGTAAAATCATTGTAAGATCCATAAAGAGTACACACCATTTATGTACCCTAACATAAGGTAAGTAAATACAGTAGTTTTACTGGATAATGTAAAGATACAAGATCTTGATGTTTTTCATCTCATCATGAAAAATGTGATTCTGACCTCCACATTCATAATTATGAGACAGGACTGCTTTTGCGTTTGCAGTCTCATTTTCCTTCGCCATTGGTAAAGTCGATTAAATAGAAAGTTAAGTTGCGTGCTGAGCTAAGTACATCATGCCTCATGCGCTCCTTCAGCTCTGCAATCTCGGGCACAATAGCTTGTTCCAAGGTTAAAACAGAAATGAAAAAAATAGTCTCAAGGTGAAAATGGAACAAAGGGTAAAAGATAACTAGTAACATCATATTTGTACTCTCTGTTATATATTATTATCATTTTTCCTAAGACCTAGGTTCAGTGGGAAAAAACAGTTAGACAATAAGAGTAATTATTATAAATACTACAAAGGAACAAAGGGCACATAAAGTAGCAATTTTCATACAACGTAGAATAGTTATCTTTAAATGAACAGAGAAGCATTGTATTTTTTCTCAAAATCTAAAAAGAGGGTTGTTGATACTGCTAGGAAAAAAATCAAAGCAGCTTTTTCATTCCTCCCAGGCACTAAGCTGCCCAATGAGTTATAGTTACCAGGTGAGCTGCGATGCTAATTAGAGTACTTCAGTCTCTGCTTTTACACTTACTCAGGGAAAGAAAACCAGGGAGGAGCAAGCCTGTGGCACCAGACCCTGGCTCTAAGCTTTGTGTGTGGAGTTTCCAGAGAGAAGCTTTGGTGAAATGCATGTCTTAGGGCTGTCCCTAGTGACTCTGATTTATAGGTCGGGGTAAGTCTGAGGTATCTGAAATTTTAACAAGCACCCCCAAGTGGATTTACAGTAAGGACCTTTCAATTATATTTTGAGCTATAGGTTGTAAGTTCCTTAAAGGCAGTAACTATATATTCACCTTTGTACCAACTAAGGCACTTTAGTTCACCTCCCGAATGATGCCCCATTCTGTTATTGTAAGAGCCAAAAGATTAAATTTATAAATGTTGTTTTATACATTATACAAATATAAACTCTAGTACACATCCAATAAGAAGCAATATGGTTAAATACCTGATGATTTTCATTCTTGGCTACATGTCAAACTCACAGGGCCCTTGCTGAATTGCTATTCCTGGAGCTTAGCTGCAAAACAATTGAATTCATCTCGAAGGTGAGCCCTGTATACCTGTGTTTTGTCAACCTTCCCTAGAAAACACTGAAGCATAATAAAGATGAAAAGTCACTGGTAGTATATTAGCTGTAGCTATTTATAAGCAATAAGTTTCTAGTAAGGAATTTTGGATAAATTTCATGACTATAGAATCTAATTTACATAGCTTGTTTCCTCTACACTATGCTGTGATGGCAAAATCTGACTTATTATCCCACAAAGTAGCACAATTGTTACTTTACATTTCAGGATAATATATCTATTGTTCTGAGATGCTTATCATTTCATTTGTTTTGTTTAAATGTGATTTTATGCTGATGGGTAAAAATTGTCCCTAAAGGGTACGTTGTGATATTTCAAAGTATGTATGTGTTCTGTGATGCTTAAATCAGGTTAAATATATCTATCTTTTCAAATACTTATTACTTCTCTGTGGTGAAAATTGCCAATCTCCTTTCTTCCAGCTTTTTAAAACATGAATACGTCATCCCTATGTATGCTCAGCCCATTGTGCCACAGCACAGCAGAGGGTCTTGGCCTCATCTGACAGTAACCTGGGATCCAGTTGTCAACCCTTCCGGGTCCCTTCTCTAGCCCTTGCTCTCCAGGCTCTGCCTACCAACTACCACTCTTTTCTCCACTTCTGTGGCATCTACTCTTTTAGATTGTACGTAGGAGTGGATTCATGATGTGCTGTGCTCGTATCTGACGCATTTCACTTAACCTAACATCACCTTTTTCCATTTCGTTACAAATGGTACAACACAATTCCTTCTATGTGGAAATAATATTTCATCATGTATATTTACCACCACACTTTCCTTATTCATCCATCTACTACTGGTCTATGTCTGAAGTTTTGTAAAAACTAATACAATATGTAGAGTATCTCTTTCCTCTGCTTTATTTATCTTTGCATATATACCTCCAAGCATGGGATATATGGATCATATCATAGATCTATTTTCAGCTTTCTGAGAGACCTGCATATTTTTGGCCATGATATTGTACTAATTTGTATTGATTCCAACAATGTGTAAAAGCTCTTTTTTCTCCATATACCTGCCAAATATTATTCTGTCTTGTTTCTTTGTTTTAGACAATAGCCATTCTATCTAGCATAAAATGCTACATGGTGGCTCTTCCTAGGATTTCTCTGATGAGTAATAATAGTGAATACAAATTCTCTGTACTAATTGGGCATTTGAATTTCATTTAAAAATTATCAGTTAAGGTCATTGGCCCATTTTTAATTGGATTACTTTGGGTTTTTTTTTCCTTTAATATAGTTGTTTATACGTTGTGGAAATTAATATTACGTCAGAAGAATGCTTCCTTTGTTCAGTCCTATATGGCTTGCAGTCCTGTGCTGCCATGTTCATTTGTTTCAGCAAAGTTCTTAATTTCCTTCTGGATTTACTCATTGATCTTTTGGCTGTTCCAAAAGAAGCTGCTTAACTTCAATGTATTTGAATACTTCTTAAAGGCTTTTTCTTTCTTACTGATTTTGTTTTATTGCATTGTGTGAAAAAATACTTGATATGATTCCGTTCATTTTCAATGTGTTGAGAATTATTTTTTGGCCTAAATTATGATGTGTTAAGTTGGCATATTAGACTGCAAACCCAGGGATAGTCAGAGTCCAGGACCCCCGACATAGCCCTGTACTGAAGAACAAGATGCTGGCATTGTGTTATTTAGGCAGCCAAGAGCCTTCTTCCACAGGTGCTTTGACAATGCCACGGAGCAGAGGGGGCAGCAAAACTTTAACTCATGGTGAGTACTCATAGTTTTCTGATTCCTGAACATATGCATCCTTCTCTAAATTTGGAAAATTGTTGTTGTTGTTGTTTTTGTTATTGTTGCTATGATGTTTTTTCTACTGAAGATCAAACTGTGGACTTTCACTTGTCAGGCAGGGATTTAAGCCACTGGGCTATCTCTCTGGCCCTATTCTGATCACTTTGAATAAGCTTTCTAAACTGCCTGACTTTTGCACATCCTTCTTAAAACATAATAATCTGAATATTTACTTTTTAAGTATTGTTCCAAAGTTTCTGTAATCTTCTTCATTCCTTTTCGTTCATTTTCTTCATTCTTCTTCAATGTATTCTCAAAGTATCTTCAAGTTACTAATTCTTCCATTTTATTGGATCTTATACTTAGACATTTTTATCTCTTACTTGATTCTCTTGGTTCTTGTGAAGGTAATTTGGTGTGTGAGTAGCATTTCAAATTAGTATGCCTGTGGGGAGACAGCTGCTAGGGGATTTTAACCAGCTAACATCACGTTCTGCCCTCCAATAGCTTCTTCCTGAAGCTTGGTCTCACACTTTTACTAATTTGAACACAGGTATAGCTCTCAATAACCATGACCATATTTTGTTACCATTCATCTCCAAAACAAACATAAGATTTTTTTTAGAAAATCTCATGTTTCTCCCATGCAAAGAACCTCAAAACCGGTAGCCCTACAACAGTAGTCAGATGCAAAACAGTAATGAGAATACAGAAGGTTACAAATATAAGTTTCCAAGGACACTTCCAATGTCCACGCTGTGGCCATAGCAGGGCTTTACTCTGCTCTGTTGCTCATCTCTCTTTGTCCCTCTCTCAGGTGCACGCTTTTCTTTGGCCTTTGTCACACCAGAGGGTTCATTCTATTTTATTTATCACAGCTTTAAAATATAATAACTAAAAGAAAAAGATAATTTACCCAAAGCTTTTCTTTTTAACAGAAAGAGCATACTCTACCCAGGATACCTCAAAATGTTTTATTGAAATGATTGTTAAAATTATTTTGAATGCTTAATACATATTAGACTATAACCTATAAACTCACTGCATGTTTGTAAAAATTCCAATCTGGGTTATGCACAGTTATGTGTTTACAAAGGATCCATTCTTGGCTGAAAGCTGTGTTAGCCAAAGCTTCCTGTACTGTTCACATTGTTGCCAACTGAAAAATTGGTCATGAAGAGTTCTTACATTTTTATTTGTTGTTGAGCCTCACAAATGCTATAGCTGGTCTTAATCCATTAAGGGATTAGTGATACTAAAACTCTAAGAATCTTCTTCAAATGCACAAAACTCTTAGTGGTGGTATAGACCCTATTGACTGGTTCCTCAATCACTATATACCTGCAACTCAAATGGAGCTTGTAAATGCAGTGATTATAAAATGTGTCTATTACAAATTATTATCTAAATGATTGAACATTTTTCTTATTTCTGTATGCTGATAAAACTTCCCCAGCAAATGCATGTTGGTGCAACTTGTACCAGTGACACAAGTAATATAAGAGCTATAGGTGAGGTAACGGCTAAGATAATTAGCCATCCCGACTCTGCTTCTTTTGTTCCACGGTATCTCAGGTAATTAATTTCCTAATATTGCCTGAGATCAGCTACCAGTATACTTTGGATATATTCACTGCCTTTCCCCAGAGTCTGATTTCAGGCACGGTGTGTTATGGTGAAGTATTCTTTGTGTTAATGCACTTCCAGAGTAAAATGCAGTACATCTCTTCTGCTTTGTGTGGTGTTTATCAGAGTTCATTTAAGAATTTTCTAGAAAGTCTCATGATTCTCCTATGCAAAGCACTCCAAAATTGATGGCCCTAAAGCAATACTCAGCTCCAAAAATAATAAAAAGACATTCTTAACAGAGTTGCAAAAACAAATTCATAGATAAAACTCGCTTTGAGCCAAAAATATATTTCCTACATTCTTTTTGTTCCATCTCAGTTCTGATCCTTCAGTCCCAGAGTGCTGTATTTTTCTTCCTTCATATTATGCAATACATCTGGAACTGAGTTTCTTTTCCTAATAAAACTTTCAGTAAAATAAATCCTAATTTTTAGTATTTCAGTATTTTAAAGTTGACATATAGTTGAAAAATGTGTCTATCTCAGAGGTAGAAAAATAAAATAATATTCAGTTAAGTAACTTTAATTTTCCATTTAGTTTAGTGTTATTGTTGACTTCAGTAAGAAAATGTTTCCCAAATTTAACAGCTATATTAGCCAAGCTAATTTTAATTTGTGTTATTAAATGAATGATAAATATGACTTTACAGATTTGTAAATTTCTACAGTAAATATGACTTCCAGATTTGTTTTTTAATCTTTTTTTATTTTTGTATTTTAGGGAAGGTTCTATAGGGTGTTCAGGGTCTCACTATTAGATCCAACTCACAGTAATCTGCTTGGTTACAGCCTCCCAGGTGCTGGGAATACAGGTGTGCGCCACCATGCCCAGTCTCAATTGCTGTCTCAGTGTGTGCCAGGGAAGGGCCGGCACGGCAGGCCCAGGGCTCAAACCCTTGGACCCTGTGGCTGCTTGCAGGTGCTTTGATCCGCTGAGGTATTTGGCAGGTCCTGACTCCCAGATTTGTAATCATGTCTTAGATCATCAAATGTGCCATATTAACTAACTTATCAAATACTAGATTATTGTAATTTCATATTTATTGAACTACTAGATATGAAAATAGAGATCTTCATTTTTAAACCTAATAGAAGAAATGGTCATTTCCATGGCTACCATGATTACTTAATTCAAATTCTTTCTCAGATATGTAATAATTAGTCATTGGACATTAGGTTACCTATTATATGAATGATATTTATTCCTGAACTTTAGTTAGAAAGCTATTTCCATGGACTTATTGATATTATTTTGTGTATACCAAAATATTTAAATGTATAAACTCTGTAATCATAACATTCCTGCTTAGCTTCATGTAAGAGGAAGATAACTTTAAAATGCTCATTTAGTTTTAGGCATGCAGGAGAGATCTTTGAAGTTTCCCTGCCCATCTTCCATCACATGCAACAGAAATGACTCCAATTCAGTTTTTATTACCCTCTACTCCAGGGCCATTAAATATTTCCAAATAGATACCTTTTATGTCACACACATACAGTACATTTCAAGGCCCTTTTTACCATATAGTTAAGAGCTTCCACACAGTGCTGTCAAACACGGAGAATAATTTCCACATTTTAAACTAACAGATTGATCTTGACCTCCACTATTGACTCTTGAAAGAGGAGCCTAATCTTCCAGGGCTTGATCAGGTTGTCTGGGAAAATTACTAATTATTGTTAGCAGTTAGCAGAAGGTAGAAAGTATTAGAACCTGAAGCCAAATGTGACCACAATATCTTTCCTTAATTCATGGAATAAATTATTATCTACATCAATAGCAAATGGTCATTTTTACAATCATGCCTCTGGGCTTTTCTCCTGTAACTACTCTCGGCTTACTGCTCTCATATAAAATGCATGTCACTAGCAAGTTACTTTTTAAGGGGAATTTTCTCTTGTTAATGCCCAGAAGGCCCTTTAAATAGGAGATGATGCAAACACGTTCTCTTAGGGTACGTTAGTACATTCTTTGTAAGTTGGCATTATTTTTTCCACACAGTATCTCAAAACTAAAACTATTTTTCAGAACTCATGATTTGTGGACAATCACGACATTAAAAATATCCAGATGAATGAATGAAAGTAATAGAGGAATGTCTTCTTCTATGAGGATTTTTAAACACATGATGTGTTGATAGCCAGGAATTAACTAGAAATATGGTGAGTATTAACAATGTCATAAAGGTAATAATGCAAAAATGCCAAATTAAAGAGAAAATTCTCTAATTAAAGGTACTTTGATATCAGAGAAAATGTGATCTGTTAGACTATGAGTAAACTGTCTCTTGTAAGTAAGGGATACTGTATTTATAAATAAGGTCACTAAGTTTTATTTGGGGGAAATTAAATTGTAAGACAACTAATAAAATATAAAGTACTTAGTGCACTGAAGAAAAGCACCAACAACAAAGATGATCATAAACCATTAAAAGTCACTAAAACAACTAGACGTACAAGGAAAACAAAATGTATTTAGAATTTGAAGTAAGAGATTTGTAGCTTTGCTTTATCTACAAGTTCATAATACCTTACACAGCTTTTTGAAGTTTTTGAAATGAAAACTGCCCTGGTAGGCCTGCTTCTAGGTAATCTGATTATTTCCCCACTATTCAGAATAAAGAGTAATTAACAATTCAAGGGCAAAAGATCAGGAAAGAAAAAAAGAATTTGAAGCTGTTCTCATAGTAGCTACCTTTCACATGTTTCAAATTTTAAGGTGTAGCTTTTCTAAAAGCTATCAAAATATGTCTATCAAGACATCAGAAGTATGTGGGGAAAAAGAAAGAGCGACTCCAGCAAAACTATTATACCTGTGGGAACAGTAAAACTTTCTAAATACACAGTTTTTATTTTATTGTCCAAAAATTGTTTGATATTCTTCCAGAAAATAGAACATTCATTTAATCTTAATTCTCATTACTTCAATGAGATTATGAGAGAACACATTCAAGAATTCAACATTTATACCCAGGAAGTTATGTTTGCAAGCATACATTCACACCCCTATATGCTGAATGGATGTATAAATAGATAATTTAAATTTCTTCACCAATAGAATGAGATTTTTGCAACTTTATGTGTTCTGTAACTGTAAATAATTTACTTTTCTCTTTTTTTTTTACCTCCCCTAAAGCCTTCAGGGAACTTTTGAATGGCTGGCGTGTTGTGGGGATCAAACTACAGCAACTTGAGGCTGACAGCTTTGTGGAAGCAGCCTACTTTTCTCTTGATGAGTAGAAACAGAACTCTCCCTTTATCTGTGGGAGGTGCTGTTGGAGACATCCCCTCTGCATCCACCCAAACACATACTGAATACCCAAGTGAGTATATGAGCACTGTGATACCACAACTGTTGGTCTGATTATTCCGATAAATGAGCACCAGGAGGATAGCATATACAACATGGATATGCTGGGCAGAGGCATGATTCACATTCAGATCAGGAATGAGTAGAATAGCACAAAAGTTCACCATGCTGTTCAGAATTCCAAATAATTTACAAATTATGACTTACTTAATTTCTGGAATTTTCCATTTTATGTTCTTATACTATAGTTAGCTACTAGTAGCTGAAGAAAGAGAAAAGGAAACTGCAGATAAAGAAGCATTACTGACCTCCAAGTTGTTTTTGTTTTTTTTTTCAATGACCTCCAAGTGAGGAGACCAAACAAGACGCTACCCATGCAGTCACCTATAAAGACTTGGTGAATAATACTTCTCTCTCTATGGACCCAAGGCCAACTGGCTCTCTTCCTAAGAAGTATGGGAGAACTAACCAAAAAGTATCTTAACTAACCTTGGAACTAACGTCACCATTGGGACATCTTGCTTCATGCTAGTGCTGTAAATTCATCATGTTATGTAGCTTCAGGAAACATGATTACAAATCATTTAGAATATGGAGCATAGGGCTGAAAAATTATTTAAGTATTGATGTCATTATTCCTATAAAAATATTTCCCAAGAGAGGTGGATGAGAAGAAAACCTTAATGTTTTACAGAAATAGAAATCCAATCATGTGAAATGTGATTAAGATGTTAAAAGACACATCCAAACATAGTTCATTAGGGCCGTACAGATAGCTCGGCAGACTAAGTGCCTGCTTAGGTAAACTCAGGGACCAGGTTTGATCCCCGGTCTCTGGCACGCTGAGCCAGAGACCGAGTCTGGGTGTGGTGAGTCCAGGCATGGTGGTGCACATCTGTAATCCCAGCTCTGGAGAGGCTGAAAACAGGATCACTATGAGTCTGAGCTGTGTAATGAGACCCTGTACCAAATACATTTTTAAAAATCTGTATATATCTATCTATAGATACATATAGTTAATTAGTTGATCATTATTCACTTGCATATTTTTGGCTGCATGATCAACAGCTTTCTTAAAGCTTTATATTTAAAAACTGTAATTAGAAACTTCATGGCAAACTTTATTTTGTCTATGGAAAAGTATTTGTGTTTAACTCAAATTTTTTATCCAGTTATAATGTTTAAAGAAAGAGAACATAACATGTAAAAACATTAAAAACTTTTCATAAGTATATAATACAAATTTCTCTCAGTTTAAATAACAAAGGCAAATGACAAACTGTAAGTGCATATTAGAACCATGAATCTTGTATTCATTTTAAGAAATATTCCAGTATTAGGAATTACATTTTAAATTATATTTTCTTGAAAACCAGAGTTTTTATTGATGATTTATCATTTAGTAATATAAAGCTTTCAATTATAAATAAGTAATGACAAATAAAGATACTCACTGAGCATGGATTGGAGGAATCAGTGTTATTAAAATATCTATATGTACTACCTAAATCCACTTAAAATTCAACACAATTCCTCACAAAATCCCAATAATATTATTCATAGAACTAGATAAGACACTGTTAAAGTCCATATGGAGATATAAAATAGCTCAAAATAAGCAAAACAATATTTAGCACATTTTTGACCATTATCCTTTTTATGTTAAATTGTATTATAGATGTGTAGGAAACAGTAGGCTACTGACATAAAAACAGATATGTTAAGGCAGCAGAATCGAGAACCCAGAAAGAGGCCCATGCATTTGTGCTCAGCTAGCTCTGATGAGGCATGAAAATGTCCATGCAGAAAGAAAGAAGTTGCTTCAATAAATGGTGTTGAGAAAGACGAATATACATAAGCCAAAAATGGAATTGGACTTTTTTCTTACATCATATGTGGCAATTAACTATAAAGAGATTAACAATATAAATATGATACCTGTGAGGCAAGAGCTCCTGCTTGGCAAAAAGAATAACAAAATGATGAAAAGACACTAGATGAAACAAAAAATATTCACACAGCAAATATCTGATAAACGGCCAATATCCAAACAATGGCCAATATCCATAAAGGAACTCATACAACTCAATCATACATAAATAAACAAATAAGTAAATAAATACGCTGATTAAAATTGAAGAAAGGACCTGACTAGGATTTCTCCCATAGAAGACACAAAAGTGACCAACAGTTATACGAAACACGGTCAACATGACTCATCATTAAAAATATTAATCACAATCACATTGAGATCACTTTATGCATAGTAGAAATATCTTAAAGACAAAAGTTAGCAAGTATGGGTGAGATGCAGAAAAATGAACTGTTAACAGCTGTCAGTGGAAATTTAAGCCGGTGAGAGCCACTGGGTAAAATAGTAAGGAGGTTTTTCAAAGTAATAAAAATAAGCTGTCCTATATTTCAGCATTCCCGCTCCCAGGTATATATCCAAATGACATGAATTCAGTAGGTGGACAAGATAAGTCCATTCTGATACTTATTATTCCATTATCTATAATAACTAAGAAAACAACCTAACTGTCTATGGATGGTAAATGAATAGTGAATAAAATATACACATAAGGGAATTATTTCTGTAATTAGAAAGGGAAATCCTGCCCTTTGCAACAACGTGGATAAGACTGAAAGGCATTCATACCTCATGAAATAAACCAGACCCAGAAAGAAATACACTACATATTCTCACTTATGTGTGGAATCCAAAAATGTTAAACTCAGAAAATTGGAAAAGAAATAGTGGTTACCAGGGCTTTAGGGAGGGGAAATAAAATTATATGTTGCTGAAAGCTACAAACTTTAGATAATTAACGGAAGTTTTGTGGATATAATGTAGGACACAATTGGTGACATGTTCATTAATTTGACTGGAGTAACCATTGTAGAGATATGGAAGCACCACATCATACACCTTTAAAACATGCAATTTTATTTTTAAAATTGTAGTGGATAAATAAGCCCTACAGTTAAATATATTTTGGGAAAATAGAGCACAGCAGCACTCACTATTCTTTCTAAATGCTTATGTTACAAAAAGTGATGGGAAGATACGTGTTTTAGTTCCTTTTGTCTTGTTGATAAGACAAAATACCCAACACCCAAAGCTAAGAGAGGAAACGTCTATTGAGCTCAGTTTGTGGAAGTTTCAGTCCATAATCAGTTTTCTCCAAGGCAGGGATGCACATAGCAGAGGGGCAACAGTTTATGGTGGTGGAAGACAGCAAAATCATCCAGCCAGCGGGGAAAAAAATAGTCTTCTTTCCTCCACTTTATCTCTCCCAGACAGCTGGGATTAGGGAGAGGCTGATCCAATCAGTGGAGTGATCCAGCAATCACCCACCCTTCATCCCAGCACTGATCCCTGAATAAATCACTAACTCTAGATTCAGCTACTTCCTACTTTGAAATTATTTTAAGGTGGCTATGAATAATTAATGAAGATAAGAAGCCACCGTCATGGCCACATGAGGCTCTGGAGGGACCCCAGACACAAATCATAGCAATGCTCTTTTGGAAATATCTGCCATTCGCATTTCTGATAAACTGTTCCTTTAGTAGTCTCTGATAAACTGTCCTTTTAGTAGTATCTAGTTGATTCTTACACAATAAAGGAAATATAATTTTTAAAGTGATAAAATAAGAAAATAATAATTAAACATTCTGTAAATAGAGTAATCACCCATTGACTAATCACAGAGGTACACTTGAGATTTTCACTGTTCTAATTCCCTTATTAAATTATTTGACACTAAATATAATATAGTATTTCTACAGGTCTATATAACTCACTACAAAACACAGCATATACATATTGCTACACATACCTGAAAATAATAAAAATGCATAATTTATAAAATGCACTAGAATTTAGACAGCCATTATAATTTTCTACAGAGTTACCACCCACGATAGCATTTGTAAGAGACTGCAATTTTTACAAGCACTGTTGTAGGACTATCAAGTTTTTATGGTCATATATTTTCATATTATGTTGCCCCAGAATGATTAGTCATTTACTTAAATGTTCAATTTTATTCAATAAAATGAACAATCTTGGTGAAATCTACTGTGATTTCCTTAATACCCTCTCTTTAGGGTGGTTGAAAATGGTAGAACTAATGGCATTTTTCAGCATCCTTAATGCAATTTCTAGCCTGTACATATGACCTTTAATTTGAAGGTCAATTTGGGAAACACAGTGAAATTAGAATTTCCCACATAATCTTTGAACTAGAAAGAATTCAATAGTTTCTGGCTACATTTATCTTGCAATCAGAATATAACAATGCTGTATTAATTCTAGCTTCCACTTGATTTGCAATTGTAGTGATCTCTTCAAAAGTGGCTCCAATTTTCAAATACAGCCCCAATTCTCCAAATGGGTTAAATAGAGCTCTCCACTGAACAAAAATAAAACTTTTATATTCATTTTGAGTTGGTTTAATTGTCTTTTTCATTAGGAAAGAGGACCACACACAGAGAATATCTGTCTGCCATCTGAGTAATCAATGAGCCAATATGGTGGCAAATCTTCCAGAAATTCCCCACGGTTCAATGCAAAGAAAAATGTTTCTTCTTCTCTGCCCTCCTCCTTCATTT
>NDGM011256799.1:8211-23907 GCA_002564305.1 Octomys mimax
TCTGTCTGTCTGTCTGTCTGTCTGTCTCTCTCTCTCTCTCTCTCTCTCTCTCTCTTTCTGTCTCTCAATCTGGTAACTGCAACTTAGGCCTTGCACATACTAGTCCAATGTTCTACACTGAACTACCTTCCAAATCTTATCTACTTGTTCTCTTAGCAGTTACACATCCAGAATAGATTCATCATCTTGAGGAGACTAAAAACAAGGTAGAAATTAAAATTGGTGGATGACTGAACATTTAATTACACTATTTCAATTCACCACAACCCAAAAGTCTTTAAAAGCTGGCATCCCACAAATCTTAACTGTGGCTGTACACAGACTAATGAGAACAATATCAGTCTTATTCAAGAAAATAATATTCTTCAGTTTATTCATCATAGAAATGATTTCTTTCCTTCTTCTCATTGTAAAAACTCTCCATGTAATGTTTATTTGTGATTCTAATGGAGGAATGATGAGAAAACAGCCTATGGAGCTATAATAATTGAAAATGAATCTCCGTTTTACTATATGAAAGCTGTATGATTTTAAACAAACCACATTTCTTTTCTTGACTTAGTTTATTTGTCGAGAGAAAGTAACATTAGACATATTGTTGGTAACCAGATGAAATTAATTCATATATAGAAATTACTTAGAACTATTCAGATAAATAGTAAATGCTTCTAAAATATTATCTTTGAATAATATAAAAGTCTCACTCTTTCTATTTTTTATTGCTTTTCAGTTTAAAAATAGAATTAGCAGATTCACATTAACCTGGCCTTCCTTCTCATGATCTTAGTTACTGCATGTATCACATGCATGCATGATGCGCCACATAGCTGTACACTAAATCACTCATCCATACATATATTTATAGCACTACTAATCAAACATGTGTTAGAGTATCCTTTTTCAGGTTTCTTCCCAAACTCAGCTGCAGTATTCAGGTTAGGGATAAACAAATTCAGGGAGAAAATATCTGGTTTTCAATTAGAACTACAGTTAGACCACTTAAATTTTCCTGAGGTAGGAAAGGCATTACAGAATGGATGACTTCTGAGTTGGAACAGGAAACGTGAGCATTGTATGTCATGATGTTAAGGGGCTTTGGGACAGCACATGTAAAAGCAGGAGGGATTGTAGCAGAGTGGCCTCTACCCTTAAGCAGAAAGCATGTTAGAGAAATTTGGAACCTGTGGAGCAATGAAGGTTATCTTACAATAATTAACAGCAAACACTGCTCCATTACTGACTAAATTAGCTCAAGCCTCCACATTATGTCTTAGCACTAAGAAAGCACTTTTTCTAAAAAAAGAAGGTTACTTATATAAACCATTACAAAGCAGCAAAATTTATCTCTCTTTCAATAAAAATATATGTGGCATAGAAGAAGAGAAGAGATAAATTACCAAATGGTAAGAACCCAACCAATCAACAGAATGAGACTTAGTTATGATACAGAGGTTAGAACTATTTGACAGGAATCCTAAAATAACTGATCGTGGTGAATGTTACAATGGAAAAGGTGGGAGGCATGCAAGATCAGGGGGATAAATTTAGCAAAGAGATAAAAACTATAGGAGTTGACAAAATGCTGAAAGAAACACAGAAAAGAGGGAGAGGGGGAGATTTTTTGACAAGCTTATCAGTAAGCTTAGCAGAAACAGCAAATGAGTGAGCATAAATGGGAAATCCAAATTGTATTTGGATAGTTCAACCCTAATTTCTCAGCAACTGACCCATAAAGTAGTAATAAATCAACATGAATACAAAGACTTCAACAAACTATAAACTTACTTTAAGGGAAATACATTGATCTTCACCTATAAAATGCACTTAGAATTCTCATTGAGATGGACTGTATTATCAGTGATAAAGCAAAAAATTAAAATGCAATGTTCTATGGAAATGAAGGGTAAATATAATATAAAAAAATATATCATATATCTCAAAATACTTAACAATGAAAAATAGGAACATATCATAAATTAGTATTTAAAGTTTTGGATGTTGGATATGGAATATCTTATATTAATGACTACATAATTAATGCATGAAGCAAATCATCACACTGTACCTCATAAGCAGGTGGAAGTATTATGTTAGTCAGAAAGAAATAATTATATTATTTACAACAACATATTTAATAGAAATCCCACGAATACATTCAAAAATAGCAGAATTTAACAAACAATAGCAGAAAACTGACTGAAAATATTCAAGTATTTTTAAGCTAAACAATATATTTCTGGATAACTTAGTAGTCAGTTAAATTTTAAGAAGAATTATAATATATTGAACTGAATGAAAATGCAAATACATTTATCACTTTTTAATATGTATAAAGCAGCAACTCTCTTTACAGAAGAGTTTATAGCAATTAACATTTACATCATAAAAGAGAAAAGTTCTCAAATTAGAATTTTAAACTAAAAATTATCAAATGAAAGAAATAGAGAAAAGCGGTCAATAAAGATGAATGCAAACGGACTGGGAATGTAGCTCAGCTATAACCTGCCCGGCAAATCGAGGCTCTGAGTTTCACTCCTGTTACTATTGCTACTACTCTTACTACTGATAATAATTATAGAGAAAATTAAAGAGAGAATATAAGAGAACAGTACAGAAAATTAATACAACTGAAGCTGCTTTTTTAAAAAAATCAATTAAATATAGCATCTTTTAGCCACAATAAACCATTAATAAGAGAGAAGAGAAATTTTCCATAGATATGAAAATAAAAACATCACTGTAACACATAGGTATCAGAAGGATAATAGAATATTAAGAAAAGTTGGTATCCATAAAATAGGCCAGATAGATGTATCCTCACACCTATTTCTATTACTTTAAAAACATAAGCTACTAAATCATGCAAGGAAAAAAAAAACATTGAAGCGTTTTGTTTCATATAAGAAATTTAAGAAAAAGTTTTAAGCATTTAAATAAAAAAGCAAAAATATACAAGTTGGTGATAAGGTGGTCTATAAATTATCAAAAAAATTGCAAGCTATGTACCTAATAAAGGGTTGATAGCCAAAATATATTAAAATTTAACAACAGCTTAATAGCACAAAAGCAAATAGCCCATTTTAAAAAATGCGTGAAGACACGAATAGGTATTTTTTTTCAAAGAAGACAAATAAGTGGGCATTGGGTAGATGTAAAGGTGCTTGGCAACATTAATTATCAGAGGAAGGCAAGCTTAAAAAAAGACATCATTTTAGGCCGCTAGTCTGGCTACAAACACAAGACCAGGATAACAAGTATTGTCATGGAAAGGAGAGAAAGGAGCCCTTGCAAACTGCTGATGAGACTGTCATTTGGCTTAGGCGCCTACTTAACTAATTAAAAACAGAATTATCATATCACCCAGCAGTGTCATTTCTGCATACATTTCCAAAGGGAAGGAAAACAGCAACACACACACATGTGAACTCCTGGGTCTATTTTAGCATTATTCATAATAGCTATTATAACACGGAAATGGCCTGTGTCTATTAAGGGATCAATGACAAAGGAATGGTAATATATACAATGCAATAGTACTGAGCCTTAACAAAGGGGAGAGGAGAAGCTACCATTTACAGTAACAGAGATTATCCTAGAGGACATTTTTGAAATAAATCAAGAAAGAATAATACTGCATTATTTTGCTTTCTGTGTGGATCTTTTTTTTTTTTTTAAAGTTGAATGTATAGAAACTTACTTACAATAGAACAATGGTTAGGAATTAGATATTGATCAAAGGGCACAGAACTGCAGGAGAGTTACATGAAGAAATATAGGGGGCTGAGGTACAGCATAAGGAGTGCCATTTATCATGTATTAAGATTTATAACAAGCATCCTATGGAAACGCATTCACCCTACCTGTGTTCAGATTATATAAAGAACTCTATGTGTACAAGAGGAAAAAAACAAACAGCAGTATTGAAAGTGAACAGTCTTTTGGAGAATCTGTATAAAAAGATACACAGCACACATTCTTTAAATTATTATTCATCAGAGAGATTCAAATTTAAACTACAATGAGACACATTTTTGTGTACTAAAATCTATGGAAATCACTAGATGATGGTAGATAGATGAAGCAGCTCTTATTTTACTGTAGAAACATACAATGAAAATCACTTTGCAAATTTCCTGACAACTACTATTAAGGATACAGCTTTACTATAATCCAGGATTTAGTCCTAGATTTCCTGAGATGAATACAATAAAGCCCACAAAATTTGTGAGCATGATATGGTGGCACACACTTGCAATCCCACAATTCTAGGCTTGTAGGGCAAGAAAATCACAAGATAGAAACCAGCCTACAATGTAGTAGCATGCAACTTCAAAATAAAAAGGTCTGAGGACATGTCAGTGCAAACTCCCTGGGTTGAATCTCCAGTACTGAGGAAAAACAATTGTGTTAGGAGTATCACAACATTTCGAAGCACCCTACAAGTACAGCATATTATACATCAGAACATTGTATAGACTACTGTGAGATTCCTTGCATTTGGAAATGAATGAAAGGTAAAATAAACAGCTGTTTTGAAGACTATATATTTCTTAATTCTAATTTTGATAGACACATAGCTTCTTTGATGGCACTTGGAAGTATAACTCTTCATGAGAAATTCCACAGTAACTGTAACCAACTTCTGATATTTAGTAGAGAGTAAGGGAAATGAAACAGTTGGCAATTCCCAAAACTCTACAATAACAAAGTTTTGTCTGCATCATGAAAGTTTTAAAATTTCTGCTCTATATTAGTATATTTATAAAAATTAAAGTTAAAGCATCTTTCTAGGATTTTGCTTTGCATTACATATTGCTGCCTTAACATAAATAAAATTTCCTTTGCATGGTTTTAATATACACATTATTTTTTGAGGAAAGCAGTGTTCATGTAATCAACAGAAGAATTTATGCTTTTCACAAGAAGTATTTGTTTTAGAAAATCATGTCACAAATAGAACTGTTAGTTCTTGAAATTGTATTGTGATACACCTACCTTTGCATTTGTAGCCGTCGCAAGAACAAATATTCTACCTACAAATGCTAGCATATTATTGTTCCCATGAGGTTCATATGTAGTTATGCTTAAGCATTTTCAAACAGAAATGTATATTATTTCATTACATCTTCTATTTACATTACATTTAGGCCCTTCTGTTGATTTTTAAGTATGATATGGTGGTTATTATCTATGCATTTTATATTTTATTTCAGGACATAAATTTCAATGTTAAAATATTTGCAATAAAAGGAAGGTGTGAAGTCTGCTGCAGTCTAAAATTGCTGCATTAGAAACTTGTGAGAAAAGAGAATGTGATGATAACTAAAGGTATATTTTTAAGTTACATTTTAATTTAACGTTCAAATTGGAGAGCTGAGAAAATCTTAAGTTTATTTATAGAGCTAAAAAGAAGCAGTTATAGAAAAGATGGAAAATATACAGGACAAATGTAAGCAGTATTAACTTAGAATTGAAAAGGATGGGTAGATGTAATTTATCCTTGCATCCCTCATAATAGCACATCCTTCATAGAACCTTCATCAGTTATCATCCACCTTCGGAAGTTTTTGTTTTTCTTTCTGAGCAAATTTGATCTTTAACATGTTACCATTGATTTACCATTTGAAACTAAGGTTACAAATTAAGAGACAATACACAAGGATCAGTACATGACAGAGCATTTATTAAGCTGTGAACACATGTTAAATGCCCATAATTCAAGTTCCCATACATGTAAGTGTGGAGACTAATAGAGACACTGGATGTAGGATAGTAGACAGACAGAGAAGGTTCTGGAGAGACAGAGAATGCCCAGCCACCTCTGCTACTCCTTACGCAGCTGTCTCTATCAACTTGTCTTTATCTTTGACTTTAAAACTCTAGACAAAAGGATAAGAGCAGGATCCCACCAGAATATGAAGTAACTGATGACTGTGACCTTTGGGGGGGGGGAACAGGCTTTAAGTAACAGTTGTGACTTGTGGAATAAATTGCTTTGACAATAGAGGACACGTATGTTGCGTGCCTGATCAACTTAGACTTACTGAATCTTGCAATACGGTCTTCTCAGAGCTTGGTTTTCTGTACATCAAACCCTTTGTGCTGTCACACTTTGATCCTAATGGTAACAACGGGAAACTCTGCTTATCTCTGGTTTTCAGATGAGGAAACTCAAGCAGGAGGTTTTGTGACTTGGATAAAATCAGTCAAAAAATCAGCAGGTTGAAGGCAAACATTAGGTCTCTCAGGGCTAAAACTTGTATTCTAAAAGGGCATGTTACCAAATCATGTAGAAATACAATAACTGAGTGAAAATGTCTTTGCATTTGTTCTTCCTGATTTGATCACTGAAAACCAAGTTACATCAGGTAACAGACATTGTAGAAAACTATAAAGCCTAAAAAATATTTATTGCACAATTTCAAGTAATATGTGTGATATTTGGAAAGCACGTTCAGTTATATGCATATTATGCCTGACATACTTGCTGACATATAAAAAATGTAAATTTATTTCTACATTTAACACCATATCATTTGATGCTATTTTAATCATCTGAAATTTGTGTTCAAGTAATTCATGCAGTAAATATCTATCTATCTATCTATCTATCTATCTATCTATCTATCTATCATTTATCAATGTTGATACTTTTTAAACCTAATACTTAGAATATACCTCGCAGGAACTATCTAGGAACAGTTACAAGTGACTTAATATTCATGATGATTTTAACGTCAGACTTAAAACACCAGACAAGTATGCAATTTCATGAAAATAGACTGAGCCTCTTTATAATGTGACTATACTTCTTATTTTACAGTCTATTAGATAGCCATTCCTAAAAAAACATGTTAGAGTATTTTGTCCTCAGGTACTTTTTTCCAGTTTTCCCTATTTTCTTTTATCCGTAGTATTTGTCATGGTCTAGGATTGCAAGCTCCATAAAAGGGAATTTTTTGCTGTTACTCTTCCCTTTTTTTACTTCCCTTACACTTAGAAAAGTAACCTGCACATAGCATATAATCAATATATAATAATAGTATAAGAAATATATAGTAATTATATGATGAACTAATTTAATCAAGGCTTTTCTAGGTTCATATATTTGAGTAAAGGCCCTATAAGCAATCTACAGGCGGAATTGTTTATTAAATGTTCACTCTATGTTTACAAACCATGCGTGGCCTTCATACAGAATATATGATGTAGCATTTGCTCTTAAGGATTATATTTGAGAAATTAATGAAGCCAAGATTATCAAAAGTTGTCAGCCAAACAGTAATTCTGAAACTTGCAAATAATAAATCAGTGTTTATTGTGGCAAGATTTACCTTCCATGAATAGAGAAAGAGAAGGAATACAAGAAAATACAGAAAAAAAATTCTATCATATAAAATTTTAGAATTAACACATTCAGACAATTATCCCTATATGGTGTCCCAAAATGTAGCTCATAGGCAAATATATTAGTATGTGGATTTAACCTATCCAATACAGAAAACAGAATTTAAAGTTACTCCAGCAAGATTTGAAAAGATACCACAGTGCATTTCTAATAAAGAAAGTCTATTATACCAGTTGTCCTTGAAATCCCAGATAACATTGTCAGTCTTAGAACTGAATTCAAACACCCTTTGTAATTTTTAGGGCAATATTCTAGGAAGAAGTATAGAATGTGATTACTAGGCATACACTATTTCCTTCCTACAAAAATAAATTAGAGAAAGCCAAAAGAAAGATATCTTGTGTATTTCCTTCAAGTGGTATATAGGAAGGAAATCCTTGTATTTCATTCTTCCTCCTAATGTGTCTATACCATCTGAATTCATATCATTACAATAAGTGATAAAGCATGAAATACACTCAGAGTGTTATGATTAAATTCTATCCATTACCTATTTAGTCAATGTATTCTGATTCTGAATAACTTTTTTTTTTCAAAATAAAAAAGATTGTTTTTATTTTATTTTTTTATTTTAAAGGAAAAAAAGATAAACCAGCAATGAAACTGAGTTTCCCAACAGGGATACATGTGAATAGCTCTACCAACTAGCCATTAGTGGAGAAGATACATTTGAATATGAATAACACTTGAGGTTGATAACAATAAGGAAGACAAAGATGCTACTGTTACTCAAGACCTTCTTTGGGAGGTAGGATATTTTGGAATGTACATCTGAAATGCTCTCCTACTCTCAAGGTTGGCATGTGCGTTACTCTTTCATGAAAAACCCACTGGAGGTTTATTTTGACTTTCTTCTGCTTTGTTGCTCAGACCATCAGACCTTGAGTTGCTCCTCTGAAGCACGTGAACAGAGAGGCTGCAGGATCCCTCGAGGTCCTCGTGACTGTGCTAGTCTCCAGGTGCCACATCTCATGAGTCTCATAATCCTCTGATCTGAAAAATATAGAAGATGGAAAGCACAGTTTCTCATATGCTCATGAAATAAGAGAAAACTGCTTAACTTCCAATATAATAGTATATCCTAAATAAAACATATCAGAGATGAGAGCTGAAAATTGAGTTACTTCTTATTAATTATTATCAGCAAATTATAGATAATTTACTCCGTTCCTTCCTTAGAAATCATACACAGAATTAAAAAGGGACTTTTATGATACAAATGTTGTGTCTCTCCAAAGGATTTTGTCTCTCCAAAAATCCTATGTTGAAGTGCAGTTATTAAGGTATTGGTAACAGAAGGTAAAACTTTATTAGATGAAGCCCTTATTAATGGGGCTTATATAATTATAAAAGAGACATTAATCTCAGAAAGCATCCTTGCTCCTTCCACCATGTGAGGACATTTCTATGGTGTCATCTATGACTCTGAGAGTGAATTTGTATTAGTTATCCCACTGCTGTTACAAAATACTGACAAAACTTAGAGGAGGAGAGGTTTGCTTATCTCATAGTTTCATATATTTCAGTTCATGATCAGCAAGATGCAAAACAGAAACACCATGGAGAAAGGAGCAAAGCTGTTCATTTCATGGCAGGGAGGAAGCCGAGCAGAAGGAAGAATGCAAGAGTGAAAGAGGCCAAGGACAAGATATAGTCCAAAGCCACATGCCCATGACTCACTGCAACAGTGTGTGTCTAGATGTCCCCCAAAGCCTCATGCAGCTACAGGTGGCTGGAACTAGAGTATGTGGTACGGGGACCAAAGGTATGTGCTTACTATGATAGCTCATCAATTGGTTGGCATAGTTCTGTTTAGGATGCAGGATTTCCCACCATGAATGTGTTATATACCCTAAAATTGGGTACCTGGATAAAATATAAGGACCAAAGCTAGGCTGCTATTGTCACTTGTCACTGTTTGCTTGTCGCTTGCTGTCTACTTGTCATCTGCTTCCATGCTTTGCTATGAACTGCTTTTCCCCTGTTATGCTTTCCCGCATGCAACCCTGCATTGGAGCCAGCCAACTACAGACTGAAACTTCTATTCTGAGATTTAAAAAAAAAAAGTCTTTTTCCTTAACTCTGAGTCTCTGGTATTTTATCTCAGCAACAAGAAAAGTAATAAAGACATGTACTCAGACATGTCAAGAAGTGTACTTTAATAATCTTCTGGGTGAGCTAACAAGCAACACTAAACACCAGAGTTCTGACCAGACTTCAGACTGACAGGCATATATTTTTTGGATTTCAGCCTCTAGAATTGTGAAAAACAGTTTTTTGGTTTAATTAGGAGCATTAACTGACTTAGCTTATCAAAGAAAGCTAAGATTAACCAAAGCAGGGGCCTAAGGAGCAAACCAATTTTCATGCCACACTCCCAGAATGTTGGCCCTAAAGGTTCATCCTGTTATATGAACCAAGAATTGTGACTGTGAATGAATTCATGGTAAAAGGGAAATGTCAAAATAATAAACAAAAACATTTAACTGAAATGAAAAACAATCCTATGAAATGAAGGCAAATTAATCATCAGACACACAAGACATCAATAAGTATAGAAAAAGAAGTCAAAGCACAGTATAAGTGTTTCACATGTGTGAGTCTGAGTTCAACCCCAAGCATAAATAAGTAAATACATAAATAGGAAAGAAAAAGGAAAGAAATAAGTTCTTTGGAATTAAAAGCAGGAGAGATGATTGGTAAGATTTCTAAATTTTGTTAGAATGGACCAAGAAAAATCACATTTATCCTCTTTCTTCAACCACACAAATAAGGACAGAATTCATGACATGGAACATCAACAAAAGCTAAGACAGTGCTCAGCAAGCAAGCAGGAAATGTGGGGTTAGGGGACTCAGGGACAGCCTGGCAACTCTGTGGCTAGAAGAAAGGAACTGAAGGTCAGGACAGAACCATTCAGACAGATTTGAGGGACAAGCTCTGAAGGGGAGGCAGGAGCTCAGGTAAGACTTCGGGATTCTGCAGAGGCTTCATCAAGACTTCAGCTGAGGGGTGATTTGTGTCATTTATGAGGCAGTGTAAAGACAGAAAGAATTCCCCGAACAGATCTAACAGAGCCTGTGCTCACACAGACCTGGGCCCGGCGCCTGCTCCTGTCACCTGGGAAACTTCAAGGTTTATAGTGAACTCTGTAAACACGCACATCTTACTTTATTAGATTCATTTATTTATTTATTTATTTTGTATTTTAGTAAGAGTCTGTATGGTCTCACTACGTAGACTAGACTCATAGAGATCACCTGTGTTCAGCCTCGCAAGAGTTGAGATTACAGGCCTGGGCCACCATACCCAGTCTCAGTTGCCATCTCAGCGTGTCTTGGGGACAGGGCCAGCATGGCATCCTGGGGATCAAACCCTAACTATCTTACTTTAGTTATGAGTAGAAATTAGCCCTACAGTGAGTTCTCCAGTCTTAAATTGCAAACATTGAAAACAAGAACTAAATGATTAAGTCATTTTTAAGTAGCATGATGGTGTAACTAAGAGGCAAAATGTTCTATAGCATGAGTGATCCTTTGAGTTTAATCCCCAGCTCTATTTTCTTTCTCCAAAGAAAAATAACTAACCTACAGTTCTGAATAAAGACTAGGAATAATTACCGTGATAGAAGCATAGCCAGCAGTACACAATATTGAGACACACACACACACACACAAAAAATAGGTATGAAAAGAAGTAAGAAAAATAAGATTCTTACTGTGGCAAAAAAAAATCATTCTAAGTTGACCTGGAACTGACTTACAGTTTGTATGAAGAATTACATTAAAATATGTATTATAACTGTATTCTAGACATCCAAAAATATAATAGGCAAAGAAGATACAAAAATTCAAATCAAATTTTTTAAATTGAAAACTAAAATATCTAAGATGAAATTATATATACAGTGAGACACAAAGGCTTCCTCAAGTCTTTAGCTGAGAGGTGATTTGTGTCTATGCATGAGGCAGAGTGAAGACCGAGAGAACTGCCTCAACAGGTCTGAGGTAACAGTGCCTTTGCTCACACCAGTCTGGACACAGTGTCTCAAGATGTGTAGTGAATACTACACAGCACACACAACTAGATTACACATTGTAGCTATAGCTTGTACATTGTGACTAGATTACACACACAGAAGCAGAGATTAATAAACTTGAAGACTTAAGAAAAGAAAGTATCCAAAATGTAGCACAGAGAAAAAAGGAAATTTAACAAAATGAACAAAGCATTAGTAAGATGTAAGACAACTTACAGTGGACCAAAGCACATCTAGTTAAAATTTCCGAAATTAGAAGAAGAAAGGGACAACAAGATATTTAAGGAAATACTAGATAAATTTTTTTTTTAAATTTGGTAAAAACTAGAAACTCACAGGTCTGAGGCATAATGAGCAAAACAAAACAAAAAACTTGACTATGTATCATTATGACCAGATTTCTTGAAACCAATTAGAAGACCTCTCATACATAAAAGAATACATATAATGATGGCAACAGATTTATTGCCAAACGCTTTGCCAGACGAATACTGTTATGGTTTGTGTCTAGTTGTCCCCCACAAGACCTCTTGCAGTCATGAGGTGGCTTCTAGAGTTTGTGATTAATTCATGATCCAATAGTGGGATTGTGGGTGCGAGTGCTACACCGGCCCTGGGGCGGGTGATCTACATACAAGTGTAGGAGTGGGGGAGAGGCTTGTTAGCTGCCAAGCTGCTGCCCTTCCTTTGCTCTTTGCCGTTTTCTGTGACCATGACCAGCTGCCCTCTGCCATGTGTCGCTCTGCCTTAGAGCCAGCTCAGTGAGGACTGAAACCTCCACTAACTGTGAGCTAAATAAGTCTTTCCTTCCTTAATTTTGAGTGTCAGGTATTTTGTCCTAACAATAAGGAGAAAGTAAGACAGATGCTATGAGAACATCTTTAATATACCAAAAGGCAATAAATCCTGTCATCTTAAAATTTCTCAAGAATAAAAAGAATTAATAATATATCAGTAATTTGTCTTGAGAAAAATATTGTATTTATAAACTTGTAATGTCTGAAGTCAGAAGGCAATGGAACATTGTCCTCATGGTTCAGATAGAAATGAATTTCTACCTGGAATTCCTTATTCAAATTACCAGCAATTTTCAATTATTAGCATATTTTCAACCCAGCAAGCTGCCCCACAATATTTACCTTTAAGTTTCCATTGTTATGATGTAAGGAATGTAATTATTGTCCTATAAACTGAAAGAAAGCAGGGATAAAGTTTACCCAAGGAACCGATGATTCAACATAGAAGAAATGTGAGAATTCCAGGGTAATATAGAACAAAGTCCTAGATGATGCATGTCACAAATTTAGAGAGTTAAAAATCTAGGGTCCATCAAAATTACGGATTATATCCCATGTTTGTAAATTTGTATTGAATATTTGAACATTAAATCAAGGGAAAAGAAATCAAATAAGCCATTTACCATGCTCATGGAAAAAGTGACAGTTTTTATATAAGAAATCATGATATTTATAATATTACCTTGTTTCTAAAATTTTAAAGTTATATGTAAGCATTGCCAATTAATTTAAGAAAGTTCTTATATAATTACAGTAGGAAGGTTTAAGTCATTATATGTTTGCAGTTAGTTCTTTTATGCATACTATCAAAATGAATTGCAAAATTTGTCCTAAGATTGTTTCTAATCTTTTCTTGACATAAAATTACATGAAATAGCAATTATAAACAAAAGACTAGAGAAAGTTGAGAAAACAGGCCACAAAATAAAAACTAGATATTATATTGTAGTTTCCATTGTAACATTTTTTCTACTTTCAGCGGCAAGCACTCTCATTTAGTTTTTCTCTGAGTCTGTCAATGATGGTGCTTTTGTCTATAATGTGAAGGGATGTCATAGGTGGGGGAAGATAATACACTTATTTTATGTACAATTTCATTAGACTTTTTAAAATTTTAGTACAGGGTCTACAGGGTCTATAGAGTCTACAGGGTCTCACTGTGTAGATCAGACTTGTAGTGATCCCTCTGTGCTCAGCCTCCCAAGAGCTGGGATTATAGGTGCACACCACCACGCCCAGTCTCAATTGCTGTATCAGAGTGCCCTGAGGGCGTGGCCTGGACAGCATGCTGGGGATTGAACCCTAGACCCTTTATCTACCTAAGTAGATGTTTTAATCCCCTGAGCTATTTGGCAGGCCCTCATTACATTTTTAAAATGAGAAATAGATGCATCTGTCATTGCTGGAAATGAAAATCTGTATTAAAATAATATTAGCGATGTGTCCAGTTAGCTGGGGGATTGCAGAGCTTATTTTACAAAGTGGCTATGTAAGCAAAGGATGTGAGTTGGTGAATATGGTGAGTTTTGAAAACCAAAATGGCCTGAGCAGTGCAGAAGATGAAGCTGGGATGTGACTAGTAAACAGACCAGCAACAGAATAGACCAGGCGGTGCGTGGATTTGGTTACACTGGAATGAGAGAGATTCTATAGGGACAGGAGCTTTATGTCCCTTCCGTGGATTTTCTTTTCCTTTTGCTGTGCTGGGGATTAAGCTTGGGGCTCAGGACAAGCTGTGCAAGTGTCCTATCACTTAATGCACCCCAGTCCTGCAGGTCCACTGTTCCATACTAAGCCCTCTCTTGCCAATATAATATTGACAATAAATTGATATGTTTAAACATAATGCAAAAGTAACTGAAACATTAATGCACTACGTTTTACTTTAAAGTGAGGTAGATGTCTCTCAATGCTAATTAGATTTTCTCACAGTGCTTTTAGGATCAAGGAGCAAAAGAAACCCATTTGAAGAAATACATATTTTTTCCACATATGAAAAATTATTTTTACTGTTTCTACCTAGCACCTTGCTACATTTACTTTAAAAAAAAATTTAAAAAAAACCCTCTGGATCTTTGTCCTATAAATTAACTATCACTGATTCCATGTTCACTTACAAAAAAAGGATTTTATTTCTATTGTGTCGATGTTTTCAGGATCTTCATGGGCAGACGGATCCTTGCCTGACAGCAGGAGTATCATCTTTGCTTCAGGGAGTGGGGAAGGACTGTACACAGCCTTGCATAGCTCCATTGAGTAAATCATTCAGAGCTCGGTGGAGAATTTTAAAGATGATAAATAGCTCTGCAGGCAAAGGCATTGCTGCATTTCCTTCAGGGACCCAAGGATGGCAAAATCACTTATAAGCCTCGAAAGAACAGAAAAAATGCAGACGTCCCTGATGCTCTCACAAAATGAGCCCAAAAATGTGTTTAAAAAATTAAAGTATTGTTACAATGTAAAAGTATGAAAATTGTATGAGCTGCAAATAGAAAATGGGAGAGATAACATGGAATTACAAATTTGAGGATTTTCCCTTCTTTTAATAATTGTCAACAATTCTTTGATCTAGTGGATTCAGTTGACAGAGACTTTTTGTAGCAGATGGAAGGCTTATCTGGAAGCTATGAAACAGAAAAACTGTTCATAAAGATCGCTTTGAATGCTAGTTTTCCTGTTATGCAGCATTAGGGATTTGAAACTCACAAAGCTGTATTAGATAAAAGATCCAACAAAACCTGTACTCCAGCACATGGTAATTTATTGCTATTATTACCATCAAATACCACATGCTTGAAGCAAATACTGCTGTCCATTCAGAAGTTATAGCGACTGGTTTGATGCATGTTTCTAATCAAATTATCTTATGCCATATGGATTTCACTTAATAAATATGACCAATTTAACCTAGGTCTTTCCCATGTGAGTTCACAGTTCTTGAAATCCACATATATGCTTCAATACCAATAGGCTGTGAAAAAAGAGGAAACATTTTATGGTTTAAAAAAAGAAAAGAAGGAAAAAAAACGTAGAAGACCTAAGACGAAACTGTCAGTAGCTTGTTAAAATTCATGCATCTTTAGGAAAATCTAATTATATCACATTTTACCCGTGTTTTTCAGGGTAAGTTTTTCTTTGCATTCATTAGCTTAATTGGCACAGTAGTGGGTTGAAGTGGCCTTTCACCTTTACATATGGGTTTGCAGTTTTAGCATCAGCCTCTGAAAAAGTTAGGTAATTTAATAGAAATTCAAGACATCTAAGGTTCTTCAAAAAAGATAATCTAAACCGCTCATATAAGAAGAAGCTTCAGCCTTGCTGGGTTACTAAACTCTGGTTACACTGAACTCTCATTGAAACACACAGTGAGACCCGGTCTCAAAAAAAAGCAAATATATATATATATATATATATATATATATATATATATAGAGAGAGAGAGAGAGAGAGAG
>NDGM011256801.1:6498-21256 GCA_002564305.1 Octomys mimax
TGGACAGGATATCATGTCTGCATCTTGTTCTATGAATAACCACTATGAAGACAACAATATGCAGTGTATTAATTAATGAAACTGTCCTACTAATTGGATTTGAAACTGTCTCATTGCTATTCATTTCTAAATAAAACTAATAAAAATTATGAATTAAAAAATAATTGCTCACTATGCAATGGATATCTTTTAATTGAATGTAGTAAAATCCTACTATCTTTTTTTATGTTTTACCAAATGTTCATTTAATCTTATCAGTCTACTTTTTAGGGAAAGAAAGGCCACATTGGACAGTCTTGCTGCAGTAGATCTCACAATGAGAAGGACTTGCAGTACAAGAAATTTTACTCTGTTACTTGTATTTTTTTCCCCTGTATTTTAGGGAAGGGTCTACAGGGTCTTCAGTGTCTCACTACTAGATTGGACTCATAGTGATCCACCTGTTTTCAGCCTCCTAAGAGCTGGGATTACAGGTGTTCACCACCACGGCCAGTCTCAATTGCTGTCTGAACCCCAGGCCTGTGTGGCAGCTTGTTTTAAAACAATGTGAGAAAACCAAAGAAATGAAGAAAATGAGGGAAAAGAATGGGTGAAATTAAAAGACTAAAACAAAGAGAATCATCAAAGCCAAAGAGGGAAGGCAAAAGGACCTGAAGGGAAATCGGGTGGAAGCCCAGTATGAGCTCCTATTTCTCAACCCCCCTGAGCAGTAGCAGAAGTAGGAGAAAGTATGAGCTTTGGGTGCCTGGGTGCCTAAGCCATCACCCAGGTAGTTTCAAAGCAACCCCCAGGCTCATGTAATGGAGACTTAGTTCTCTTGGAAGTGTTATGGGTTGCTGGTAGCTTCAGGACTGAATTGGCTGGAGGTAACTGAATTTTGTGGGAAATTACTATGAGGAACCTTGTGTCCTCACTAAAATGGTTTTCTGTTACAAATGTGGCTCTTGTTATTTTCTATTATGGCAAAAGCTGGCAGGGAGCTTTAGCTCTTTGAGCCTCACTTCCTGGCTTAAGTATATATCCTTCAGCCTGCTAGTGTTATACACAGCTGATGTGTTTCCACCTTAACTATATCTTGTAACAGGCCCCATCCGGGGCAAGTTCCACTTATGACTAAAAACTGTGAAGTTCCTTGTCATCAACAGCTTTAAGCTGTGTTATTGCTATAAAAGACTGTAGTTCACTCTGTTTCAGTGCTGGTTAGTGCCTCCATGCATGGAGTGCTGCTGGCTAGCCTGCAGACTGGCTAAGATGCACGGCTCGTTGGACGCCTCCCTATGTTAGGTGCATCTGGCCAGCCACCAGACCAGTTAATAAAGGCTCACTAAATTCCCATTTGTTCTGTTTTCAGTCTCTGTTTGATTCAAACCTGGAACAGGAAGGATGTGTGTAGAGGAGAAGGATGCTTTCAGAGTGAGGATATGCCCTACTCAATCTATAGCTTTTCAATGCTAATTTGTATATTTTTTCATGTAGAATAAATATGATAATGTTAGGAAAGTACTTATCATTTCTTAAAGTTTTAGTGCTATTTTAATAATACTGTAGAAACACAGCAGGATTCTTTACACAAACCCTCAAGTCAAGAGGAGCATAGATTATAGTACTTCAAGTCCTGAAAGAAAATAGCATCAGACCAAGAATGATGTACCCTGAAAGTCTATCTTTTAAAATTAATGGAAAATAAGGTACTTCAATGCCAAAGAACAACTTAAGAAATTCGTGACCAAGAAACCAACCTTCAAAGAGTACTGAAAGATATTGTAGACACAGGTAGAAATGACCACATTGCCAAGTGAAGCAACAGAAAGAAACCAGAAGCAGGCTAATCAGAGAGAAATAGCAAGGAACCAGCATCAGGAAAATAACATGACAAAGACAAGCCAATACATATTAGTTATAAAAAATCACTGTAAATGGATGACTCAGTTATACATTGAAAGAATGGACCTAAAAACAAGATCCAACAATATGCTCTATACAAGAAGCATATTTAACTCAAAAAGAAATTCATAGACTGAGAGTCAAAGGATGGAGAACAATTCTCCAGGCAACAGGAACCCAGAAAAAAACAGGGCTACTTATCCTGTTTACAGATTACATGAACTTCAATCTGAGAATGATCCAAAGAGATAAAGAAGGTCACTACATATTGTTAGAAGAAAATTTCAAGTGAAAGAGATAACAATTATAAAAGTGCATGCAACAGATATTGAAGTACCCAACTATATAAGACAAATAGCAATAAATATGAAAAAATCAAATAAGTAACAACACATTTGTAACAGGGGAATGTAATACTCCATTATGACAAAGAGATAGATCAATTAGACAGTCAACAAAGAAATATCAGAACTGAACTAAACCTGTAAGCAAATGGACTTAGTAGATGTTTGCAGAGTTTTTCCACCCAACAAGATCAGAATATACATGGCTCTAGTTTCACACAGGACATTCTCTAATTAGCACATGTAGTAGTAGCCCATAGAACATCTTTAGATAAATGTAAAGGAATTGAAATTATCCCTTCCATATTATATGACCATAATGTGATGAGTTTGAAAATTAATGGCAAAAGAATCCACAAAACTCCATAAGCACCTGGCAATTAAATAACATCCTACTTATTAACAAATGGGGCACATATAAAATTAAAGAAGAAATTAAACAATATTTACAGTTAAATGAAAATGCAGGGCTGGTGAGATAGCTCAGCTGACTGACTGCTTGCTTAGGCAAACAGAGGGTCTGGGATTTGATCCGTGGCACCACATGCTGCACTGGTGCCACCTCCAGGTGCACTGAGCTGGCCACTGAGAGCAGGATAGTGGTACACACCTGTAACCCCAGAGGTAGGGAGGCCGAAAACAGGAGAATCACTAGGAGCCCAAGTCCAAGCTGCACAGTGAGATCCTGTACCAAATACATTAAAAAATGAAGATAAAACATACCAGAAGCTTTGGGATGCAATGAAAGAAGTCCTAAGCAGGTAACTTACAGCAATGAATTGTCACCTAAAGAAACACAATGAGCACAAATGAACCCATCAAGTCCAAGGCTCATAAAATAGAGGAAATCATAAAGATCAGAGCAGAAATTAATGCAATTGAGTATAAGATAATGCAAACAATTAAAAAAATTGAACTTTGTTCTTTGAAAGAATAAATAAAATTAGTAAACCATTAGCCAACTTTATATTAAAAAGAAAGACTTAAATTCATGAATTGAGGAATAAAAAGGGTGACAATGGTACCACACCTGTGGAAATTCAGATTATCAATACTTAATTTGAAAAACTTACTCTTATAGGATGGAGAACACAGAAGAAATGGATAGATTCATAGATATGTATTAGTTACTAAAGCTAAATCAAGAAGATGTAAAAACCCTGAATAACGCAATATGAATCAGATAATGAGATTGGAAAGCAGGGATGGTTCTATGTATGCTTTAAATTCTTAACAAAGAAAAGCTCAGTTCCTCAGGGATTTACTGCTGAAATCTACAAGAAATTTAGAGAAGATTTAATGCACATAGTCTCAGTTACACTTTTTTCATTGTTGGGACAAGATACCCAACATCCATAATTAAAGAAGGAAAGATTTATTTAACTCAGAGTTAGTGGAGATTTAAGTCCACACTCAGCTTGCTCCAATGCAGAGAGGCACACTGCAGAGAGCAGCCACTTATGGCAGCAGCAAAGAGCAAAGAGCAAAAGCAAAGGGATGGGCAACTGCAGCAGCAGCTATCTAGCCTCTCTTCCCTCTTTACATGGTAATGCAGATTGCTACCCTAGGATGGGAATAGCACTCGCATCCATAATCCCAGCATTGGATCATGAATTGATTACAGACTCTAGAAACTGTCCCAGTGACTACATGAGGCTAGGGGACACCTAGATACAAACCATAACATCCATATACCTCAAACATTTTAACGAAATTGAAAGGGAAGCAATAATCCCTAATCCCAAATTCCTGGAGGAATGTATTGTGTTGATATCAAAACAAGGGAAAGACCCAACAATAAAAAAGAACTACAGTCCAATTTCCCTAATGAACATAGGTGCAAAAATACTCAAGATACTAGCAAACAATGCAGAAAATCATGAAGGAAATTATACACGGCTACAAAAGAGGATTCACTCTGGAAAGCAGGGATTGTTCTATATATGCAAAGAAAAAAATGTAATATACCGTATGAACAGAGCCAAAGATAAAAATCACATGATCATCTCAATAGATGAAGAAAAAGATTTGGATGATGTTCAACATTTTTAATGATAAAAACCCTACAGAAAATCAGAATAGATGATCATTAACTTTAACAAAATCTATGACAAAACAACATTCAACATTATACTAAATGAAAAAAACTGAATGTTTTCACTCTAAAATCTGGAACAAAAGAAGGATGTCCATTATCACTAGTCCTATTCAATATAGTTCTGGAAACATTAGCCAGAGCAATTAGAAAATAAAGAGAAATGAAAGGAATAAAGATAGGAAAGGAAGAAGTTAAATTGTCAGTATTTATAAATGGCATGATAGTCTACATGGAAACCCCCAAAAATTTCACTGAAAGACTGCTAGTTCTGTTTTATTAAATTGTAAAAAATGATTTATTTATGTACTTGGTACAGGGTCTTGTTACACAGCTTGGACTCATAGTGATCATCCTGTCTCAGCCTTCCCAGCACTGGGATTACATGCGTGCACCACCATGCCTGGTTTCAGTGGTCTGCATGACACGCCCTGGGTTTCAGGGCTGGCACTTCATGCGGTACTGGGGATTGAACCTGGGTCTTTGTGCTTGGCATACAGGCACTTAGACTGCTGAGATATCTCCCCAGACTTCTAGTTCTATTATTTCTTTGCTGATTTTTTTTTGCTTAGTTATTCTCTTTGTATCAATGGGGCATTAAAGTTCCCAGGTACAATTGTGTTATTGCTCACTTGATTTTTCATGTTTGTTCCACACCTTCATGGGAATGATTTTGTACCATTTTAGTCTCTTACTGTACAGAAGCCACAATTACAGTCCCTCTACAGTGCATGTTGGCCAGCACCATGGGATATGGAATTTCATTCATTCCTCAAATCTGAGAGACTCCCCTGTCCTCATCAGGGTATATATTGCCTCTTGGCCTACAGTCCATAAAGAGCTCCATGCATGGGGATAATCTTGGAGATGGTGACCTCATTTCAAATCACTGTACACTAGAGTTGGATTTAGAAAGCTAAGTCTAAATCAGTTAGAAGGAATAATCACACTGTATTCTATAAGTATAGTATATATTTCAAAAATATTTTAATGTTTGACAAGATGGAAAAATTTCACCAGTCTTTCTCAGTTGATAGTATCAAGTTAACGTTGTTTTATTGCATTTTATGGGAAGCAATTTTTGAAGATCCAAGACTTTAGGTGTAATTCTCAAGTCAAATTTTCAGTAAAGGAAGGGCCTGAATTGGAATGTACATACTGACTTTTAGTTCATTCATATCGCTACTGCATCCTGCTTGGTTTTTATGAAACCCTGTGTCATTTTACAGTCATAAACATTAATTGCTAAAAGGTCAATGGAGATAATCTCCTTGTAGGGGAAAGTTATTCAAGGCAGACATTGAGCATCAGGCTTTTGTAAAACCTGTAGGAACTTTGTAGTGTTAGTGGGTTTTGAGTTTATTGTGAAATCTTTGGGCTATGCCTTCCATGGGGAGTTCTGGAATTCTGAGAGGTATATGATATGATTGCCTCATGTGAGAGTGACAGAGGATTGTATCAAAGAAGTTTTTAGTTTCCTTCATTTGAGATCGTGTACTGTCTTACTGATCTATAATCTATAATTTGGGTGCTTAACCAATATGTATATCTATAATCTATAATTTGGGTGCTCAACCAATATGTATTCCGTGTTTGTTTCTAGTCTAGTCTCATGATTTTCTTACTGAGCTATTGTAGAATATCTTCTTGGAGCTAAATGTCAATAGTTTAAGGATTCTTAGCACTATCTCTCTTATCTATTTTGTCTTTACCCCATAGATAATAGGATTCAGGGCAGGGGGCACAGCAACATACAGATTGGCCAAAAGTATGTGGATGTAATGAGGGATGTTGTGCCCAAAATGGAGTGTCATGAAGGAAAAGAGGGCTGGCAGGTAGAAAGCCAGCATAACACAGACATGCGAGACACATGTGCTAAGTGCCTTGAATCTAGCATCCCAAGATGGGAAATGGAAGACTGCTTGGAAAAGTTGGACATAGGAAAATCCAATCACAGAGAGATCAATGTAGCCCACTGAAAAAGCAACTAAACCATAAATAACATTGGCCCTAATACTGCCACAAGCTAATTTTGCCAAACCCATGTGTTCACAATAAGTGTGGGGAACGATTTGAACACCACAGAAAGGTAATCTCAGGATGAGAAATATGAATGGAGTCACAAATACCAAAGTTCTGACTATGATGACTATGCCAAGGATGGCTATCACCTTGTTGGTGATGACCATGCTGTATCTCAGGGGATTACAGATGGCAATGTAGTGATCTATGGCCATGACTGTCAGCACCACAGACTCCAGCCCAGTGCATATATGGATGGTGTACATCTGTGTGATGCAGGCACTGAAGTCAATCTGTCTAAGCTTGAACCAGAAAATGCCCAGCATCTTGGGGATGGTGGCTGTGGACAAGTCCAGATCAGTATAGGCCAACATGCTCAGGAAATAAAACATGGGTTGGTGGACGCTGCGTTCAGTCATAGTGATATTCCCCAGGAGGGCTAGTAGACACACTACAAAGAACGTGAAGCCAATCCAGACATGTACATGCTCCAGGTCTGGGATTCCTATCAGAAAGAATGAAGAAAGGTGGAACTGGGTATTGTTGGTGTGAAGCATATTGGCTGGAATTCGTTACAGACACATTTCTTGCTGAAGTTTTCTTGTTTCCAGTGAGAGACTTTAGCTTCTTTCATAGCATGTTGTCTATTTCTTGGAGAAACATAAAATCCATTCTTTAATTCCATAATACAGCAGGGGAAACCTAGTGAGACAAGATGAGGTGCGTTCAAAAGACTCTTTTACTTTGAAATATTTGCTTCTCACTTATAGATGCTCGTGTAGAAAATTTCTAAATACAACAGCCCTGGATAGCTCATAGCTTTTGTTCTTTAAGTTTTTTAGAAGAAATAAATTGGCAAATATTTATTTTTATCACACTTGCTGTCAGTAAAAGGTAATGTGTGTGTGTGTGTGTGTGTGTGTGTGTGTGTGTGTAAAACATTACTGGACTGGATTAAAGGTGGAGATGAAGACTCAACCGGTCTTGTGGTTGAAGGGTGTAACACATTCTTGGAGAGTAGGCAGTGCTATGTGGGTGGAAACATAGTAAATGTAGCATTAGGATCTGAGCTCTAGGGTGAAATTAAGAAATTTAAATACAACTGGAGACAGTTACATAATTCAAGAAAAATAGTACTGCATTATAGAGCTGGAAAATCCCACCATCTACCTATTATGACCCATACATGAAAACATTGCATCGTTTTTTATTTTTTCAGTGCCTTTTGTAATTTATGATCTTCTCTATGTTAGCACTTCATTATCATAAAAGGACAATCCTTCCATGCTACCTGGAACATGGCAGTTCCAATACCTTTATATTTTTAAAATTATGTAGATACCCAGAACAGACACTTGCCTCACTTGAGAAGTCTCATTTGTATTAATGCTGTACATAGTTTCTTTGATGGACAATGGTTGTGTAAACTGGTTGTAGGCTTATTTTTTTAGTGATTGAATCTGTTTGGTGATTTCAGTTCTAGTCTCATTTGTAATTACCCCCATGACAATGATGTAATCGCTAAGATGATAGACTACATGGATGCATGCAATGAAGACCGGGACACAATTAAAACTTACTGGGTATATTCTGCATCAGCTGTGGGCCATGAACAGAATTCAGATACTGACATGGTTCATTGGGTCAAGGTGGTGAGATCTCTAAAGTGACATCCTATGCCATGTTGTCTTGGTACCCTTAAAATATAATAAGTTTTGATATTGTGATAACCACTTTTAAACTAAAATATGCCTGTCACTGGGTTTTACAAGCCTCAAGAACTGCTTTGGAAGTATATAGTGGCTGTTGTCACTTGGATTAATGCATGATCATATCATGTTCAATTTTTCTCCAATACTATATTGTGGGTTTGCTTTCGAATATGTGTCATGATTCCACTGAAGGGAGGGAAGTGACTTTGTAATTTGTGGACCTCGTGAGTTGCATTAGTCCAGTCTTTTTCTCCTTGTGTGGTGTCATCAACTGAAAGTCAGTGCTAGTATTTCTCACCCACCCATGACCCTCAATCGGAGTCACCTTTGTATTCACCTCTATGATATGTTCCATCATCAAATCTATTAGAGAATTATTTTAATTTCACTTCCTACTGAAAGGAATAACAATTCTGAATGTACTAGAGTGGAGAAAGTCTAACTGAACCTTTCTCAGTGTTTTATAAGCACAATTTTATTTAGACACTAAAACAGATTGGAGGCTAGGAATTCTGTCCCCATTTCCAGAGATGATAAATAAAAGTGCTTGGTGTTATTAAATATGGAAAAGGTAAAAAGAAATGGGGTGACAAAGAAGAGATATTGGATGCTAAGATATGTCAGGAATGAGTTTTTGAGGAGACATTGACTATTTGATAGCTAAGTGATGAGAATCCACAAGGGAAGAGAGTGTTGGGGGTAAAACCATTCCTAGTCAGTAGAACAGGATGTGTAAAGGCTGAGCGAAGGGGACTGGCCTGGCAAATCTGAGGGCATCACTGGTCAGTGTGACCAGAGTGTAGAAAGGAAGCGCCGTGTGGATAGACGAGAGATGAGTAGGAAAGGATGACATCCTTGTAATTAAGTAGTCTATTTTTATCTTAGTAACACTGTGGAAGAGACTGTAGAATGGTAAGTTTCAAAGGAACAGGATCCAAATTGCACTTGAAAAGAGTCACTTTGGTTGTATTGTCAAAAGCATATTAAAGATACCAAGTGAAATTGCAGCTGCCTGGCTGGAACATTAGCACTGATGCCCAGATCGAAGATGTTATTATCCTGTACAATGCTGCCCATGAGGGAGACTGCTTTGAGCAGGTTGATTTACAAACTACTAGGGTTAATCCTGAGACATAATTCTCCAATCTATTTTTTCCTCTTTACAACTACTTAGCAACATACTTTTATCTTAACTTCTCTCTCAGTTCATTCCTTTCACAAATGATCTTTTATATTTTTCCTTTTTGAAAACATTTAAGGGATCAATGCCATTCCAGCCCTGGAACCATGGGTGTGCCCTGTCAGCTACTGAAAGTGGAGATGGTGGTGCATCCCTGTAATCCCAGTACTGGAGAGGCTGAGACAGAAGGATTACTAGGAGCTCATACCACAATAATACTGAGATGTGGTGATTTACATTCTAAGGGAAGGGAGTAGTGTTCTATGAACCAAAGGGAGAGTTTACTTTGAGAAATCTGCTGACTTCTCAGGAGAGCACTTAGGGTGAGTAGGAGGGAGAAGATTATTTCACTGGGATGGAAATGCACAATATAATCTAACAATGCTCTGTATAATCTCCTGTGTCAGAATCCTAAAACGATATAGATTTTTTTATGTGTCATAACTGTTCCTACTTAAAGTTTTCTGTGTATATATGAAGAATTGTCTGAAGACTCACTGGGATTATCACTCTCTGTCTCATCCATTATAAGAATTCTGAGTTATTACCACCTTAGTTCTTTTGACAAGTGTTTGTACAGTGCTCACTATTTGTCAGGTACTCTTCCAAATGCAGGCACGTGGAAGTTATCAACTTCATGGGGCTTAGATTCTAATAATGCAATATCCCACTTGCTAGTTTCAAACAAGGCTTGTGCTCTGGTTTTAGTCCTTCCATGTTTTAATATGCTCTGTAGGATACTTGCTGAAAGGTCCTTTGGTATTCTAAATATATTCAGAGTGCCATTGGTTAATAAGATTGTTGTCATCAGAAAAGATAATTGTCAACTATATTGCTTCTTCTTTTTGCAAGCCAGTATCACTGGGACCACTACTGATGTAAAAACTTTCACTTTGTCATAGAGTTAAAACTTACTTTCTGTTCAATCAGCACTTTTATGCACACTACTTAGGATCTTCTCCAGTATAACTTTCTGAGGCTTGGTGTTCTCTTCCTTTCTCCTTCTGACACCCTCACTTCCTTTTCTGTTGCTATTCTGTGGGGAGATCATCTGCGATGAGCTGTCTTGTGAGGCAGAGTAGGAGTAGGTAGGCTGGATGCTACCCTTTGTGGAACAATACTCAGTGATGTCTCTGTTAATGCCTATAGGCTTCTCACATGTTACTTCTTCTGTTCCCCAATTTTTAATGTTTTTCCACCTCCTCCAGTAGGATAACTGATTACTGAGAACACTGCTACTGTGATGATAAATGAAAAAGTTTAAGGTGGAGAAAAATCTCATTTATGCCAGCTAATGAGTTGCCAGGATTATTTTCCTTGTATTTCAATATAACATTGTTTGGTCATATTTTTTGTCTCCACATATTTTCCTAAATTTGATGAAATTCTTCTGTCTGCTCATGACTGTGTGTGTTTGCTGTGTCCTTTTTGTTAGTGTCCAGTCTGCCGCAATGATTTCTGGCTACTTTCAACACTGTCTCTCCTCAGCCTTGTGTCCCTCGGATATGGCCCTATGTTCAGACACTTTAAGCCTCTGGAGCATCATCAACTCACAAATCATTTTCATCACTATCATTAATGATTTCTTTCAGCAAAACCAAGAGCTGACTCACCTGCCTCTGCTTAGCACCAGTGAAACTGACTGGGGACGACTGGATGCCACAGACCACAACCACTGGCATGTGACTGAATTCTTTATACCCAGGGCTAAGGAATTATATAAGAACTGTAGCCCCTTGGGAAGAGGCGCCACACAGTGGCCTGTATTGGTAATCTGGAATAATGAGCAAAAATTTCCATATCCATGAGAATAACATTTTCCTTTTTCTAGTCACAGACTTTAAAAAATGGCCTGCTATCTGTACATCCTCCAGCAAGTACCTTCCCTGAGCAGGCCCAGGAGTCTGGGCAGTCGGAGGTGCAGAGGCCTCACACCAACATGTTAAAACTTATTGTAATGTTATGTGAATAGTTACTCTTGGCAGAAAGGTCCTGAAGACAGAAAAAGAGCACTACAAGGAAAAGCCAGCATCTCCTCAGTGTCAGCTCAATAATATATGCACATGAGTAAGAGGCAGACACATGATCCTTTCTCAAATATGCAAGCTGTGAGCTCTATCTGTTATAAGAATTACATTACATGATTTTATGAACATTTAATTCCTTTACAAGGACATATTATTAGTAAAAACAGAAAAATATATTTTATGAAGGAAATATATTTAATGTATAGATGAGGAACATAGCTTTTAATCCACCTTTTTGCTCTGTGATTTTGGTTAAATTACTGTGTCATTCTAAGCTTCAACTTTTTTTACACAGAAAATGAGCAAAAATTATATCAACTTGTAGGATTGCTGTGATAGAACTTAATGCTCAGAAACTATGCAATTATTTGCCATAAACTGATTAATGAATAAATAAACACTGTTTCTAACTATAATTAATTTTTTGAGTACTAAGGAGTAAACCTAGGACTTTGTGCATGCCAGGCTTTATCATTCAGTTACTTACCCAGGTCCATTTTCTTTTGAGAATCTTGCAAATTAACTTTAAATGCATTTTTTGTGGTTAAATAGCACATACACTATTTCTTAGCTACATGTAGCCTTCTCCTGTTCCTTATAAATTCACAGGAGTGAGAAAAATGACAGTACATGTTCAGGTGATTTTTTTCTCAAAATTTAGTGAAAAAATGCACTTGGGTAGATCAGCAATTTATTTGATGATACATTCAAATTGTTATTGAAATGGGCATTATTTTTATTTGACATTGAATTTGTTGGTGTTCAGTAACCAACATGAAATAAGAAATAGAACAATTACAGTTCCCCTTGTAGCTTACTAGATTACACATATAAAGGACTCTTTATGTACTTGATCAAGAAATGGGTTGGGTGTGACCACTAGGTGTCTGGAATGCTCATATACTAAAACAGTATTCCTTGATTCAGTCTATATTGAGCTTCTGCCATGTGTCAGGTAATCGTGGAAGTAGATGCTCAAGAAATATAAAATAAAGCAATAAATCTTGCTTGCTATTTGAGTATGGTCATGTAATAAACATATCAACTACTTTAAAAACCCAAATATTAAAAGTTTGCCTGTGACCTATTACTGCTAGCTGCAATTTTTCTTTTTTTTAATTTTTTTTAAGAATAGTGACAATGTAGTGCTAATTCAATGGAGAATACAAATTTATGTTTTTTGTTTTCTATAAAACAATGAGATAATTTTTCCATATTTGGGTGAACAGTCTTAGAGTCAGTACAATAACTAGAGGCCAGGGAGTTTAAAGGCAGTTATGTTATCATTTTGTTTCTCCAATAAAAATGTTTTATTCCTTTTGGTAAAATGTGAGTATAATAAATTAACATGAAAATGAATCTAATGTGTGTTACTGACTGTCTCTGTGTGGTAAGAATTTGAAATAGAGAAATTGAAAATTTGTCGAAAAGTGTTTTTCACAGGTACCAATAATTAAAAAAAAAAGAATAGTGACAGGAAAAACAGCATTAGAAACAATACAAAATTTCACTAAACAATGTAATGGGAATTCAACAATGGTTGCTGTATTACATGATGCTATCTACAATGAGTTGCTCAGACTACGGGATATAAATGTGCAAGATTCATTTAAATAAAAAAGAAACCAAAACAATAACAGAAATGTTCTAAAGAATTCAAGAGAAAAAAAACTGATGAGGATAAAAAAAAGCCCTAAGCTTTGACTGCTCCTTTGAAAAGACCAGCAGAAATTGACAGTGCAATCATCCAAACTGTTCCGCATCTATACCAAAATATAACTTTTCCATTCTTTCATTTGTACTTTTGCTCATCTTAGGTTTTTCTTCCATTGAACATATTCTTTTCCTTTCATAGTATCTATTGGGTCTTTTAGATTTTAATTGCTCTTTCAGGTTCTCACACTAGTAAGATAATATGATGTTTGCACATGGGAAGCTGATTTATTTCACTTACCAATATAGCCTCTAGCTCATTCATTATCTACAAAGTCCTCGAATTTATCTTCTTTTATGGCTGAGTAATACCCCATTGTGTAAAATACTACATATTTTATATTAATTCCTTAGTCTATTTTAGAAAATGTTTCATGTGCAGCTGAAAAGAATGTGTGCTCAGATGTTGGATGGAATACTCTGTATATTTCCATTCAGTCCATTTTTCAAAGGTCTGGCTCAGTTCTGCTACCTTTTTGCTAATTTTTTGTCTGCTTGACCTATCTTTTTGGGATAAGGGGGTGTTAAAGTCCCCGTTAAGATTGTGGTATTTCATATTAGATTTTTTTATGTCCATTAAAATTTGTCTTATGTAGTTGGGTGGTGGTCCCATATTTCGTGCATCCATATATATGACTGCTATCTCTTCCTCTTGAATTTTTCCCCTATCTAGTATGTTGTGATTGTTTTTATCTGGTTTTTTCATTCTTGCTTTGAAGTTCAGATTGTCTGGGAAAAGGATTTCTATTCCTGTGGTCCTGAGACATGTAGTTTGCTTTCCATCCTTGACTTTCAGCCTATGAATTTCTTTATGAGTTAAATGTGTTTCTCGTATACAACATATTGTTGGATTTTGTTTTGTAATCCACTTTCTCAATCTATTTCTTTAAATTGGTGAAATGAGTCCATTTATATCAGTAGTTATAATTGATGTGCTTTGACTTATGTTTTTCACAGTATTTTCTTGTTGTTAGTTACTTACTTTTCTCCTCTGTTTAATTGTTGGCCCTATTAGATGGGTGCTTTCTGTTCTCATTTTTGGGGTTGTGGTCATTTTAATCACTTTCCAGAACACCTTTTAGTACTCTGTGTAGGGTTGGCTTGGTCACTATGAAATTCTTTAGTTATTCTTTGTTGTGGAAGTATTTCACTTCCATTAAGCTTGAAAGAGAGTTTTCCAGGAATATCAGTCTGGGTTGGAATTTGTTTTCTTGTAGGACTTGAAATACTTTTCTCTTTCTCATCTTGGCTTGATGGTTGTGGGAAAACTCTGCTGCTATTCTGATGAGTTTTCCTTTAAATGTAATATGTTCCTTTTCTCCAGCAGCTTTTAGTATGTCATTCTCATGATGATTTTCTGGGAACTTGATTATTATATGTCTGGGTGTAGATTTAATTGGGTTGGTATTATTTGGAGTTCTCTATGCCTCAGTTACCTGAATGTCAAATTATTTCCCCAGATTTGGGAAGTCTTTTGCTATTACTTTTGCCATATTCTTTTTATATCATTTGTATTGACTCCTTTCTCATTGATGCCTATGTTATTCTTTGTATTGTCTTGCAGATGTTAAATTATTTCCTGAATCTTAGTTTTTAAAAGATGTTTCTTTGCCTTTTAACTAGCTACTACAGTGTTTTCAAGGTATGAAAGTCCGTCTTCATTTTCATTCAGATGGTTTTGCTATCTTTGGACTTTTTAATCTCCTGAGTATGTCTTTGAATCTGCTTCATGCATTCTATTTCTTTTCTATATTACTCATTCAAGATTTCCATCTTTTTTT
>NDGM011256804.1:1514-20836 GCA_002564305.1 Octomys mimax
CCAAACACTATTAGTACAAATCTTTCTTCTCATTGAATTAAGAGAAAGTAGATGTACATCTATCATAACTACCTGCATTTTGACTGTGCTTGTCAAATGACATTAAGTGTGAAATTTACCAGTTGAGATGTCATGTTAGTCCAGAAAATATTTTAAGTTTTGGGATATATTGCAATTTAATTTTCAGAAGAGACACAATCTGCAGTTGACTTCTGAAAGTGTATGACTAGTTTATTTAATTATTTTAAATTTCCAATTTATGCATTATACATTATGGAACCATTACTTGTTTATTAAATATTACATTTCCAATTTTGTATTGTGGGTGTTAACACTTCTTTAGCAAAATTTTGAATTTAGAACCAATTCTTTGTACTTAGTAGTGGGATATTAATATATCCTATTTCTGGAATCCCTTTTGGTAATTAGTAAAATTTTAAAATTCTTTCATTTTTTTTGCAGAACCAGGGATTGAACTCAGACCCTTGCGCTTGGCAGGGAAGTACTTATTCTACTGAGCCTTCTCCCCTGCCCCTAAATTTCATATTGGAAGGAAGATGTAGCTGAGAAGCAGAGGACTTTCCAACATGAACGAAGGTCTGGGTTTGATTCCCACCACTAGGAACATGAAAGAAGGTCATTTTTTCCATTTCACAAAAGTTGTGAGTTTTGCTTTAGAGGATAAGCTTAATGCTAAACATTTTTATATTGAAAATTTTTCGTATTGTAAATGGTGTGAAATATCACAAAAACTCCTTTCAAAAATGCATAAGATTGCCGGGCATGGTGGCACATGCCTGTAATCCCAGCATTCTGGAGGCTGATGTAGGAGGATTGCCCTTAGAGGCCACTGTCAGTTGCCTAGGGAGTTCAAGGTCAGCCTGAATTGAATCTCAAGATTGTATCTCAAAAAACAGTAACAAAAGTAATAGCATAATATTATTGAATTATTTTATGTTAACTTTCCCACATAAGCTATTTGCTCTCAAAATATGTACATTTATTACAATTTCATTAATATATGTGGCAATTTAGCTTTAAAATTATTCTTTCTACATTTTTTTTTCAAGGTATTCACTACTTTTATAGCATTATAAAAATGTCTCAAAATGAATTCCTATTTTGTTCAAAGAGTGATTAGGCTTAAGTATCTTTAATTAGAATCAATTTTATATATCTTTTCTTCCATGCAAAGTGGCTGACTTGATCACTAAAATAGGTATTTTTATTTAAGTTTAGATGAAGAAAGTAGCAATAAACATTTAGGAATCATACCCAAAACATATTGTAATTTTCATAGTTTTTAATAATAAAATATTGTAGCAAAAATGCAAAAAAGACACACACATAGCAAAGATAACTACTTTTCATTGTAGCTTCATCATATACTCTATTTTACTAGTGCTGCATGGTAGAAAGCATCCTTGGAGTCCTGCACCTGTTCTGAGCCTCACAGCTAGCTCTTTTCTTTCTGACGAATGTAGCCACTCATACAATACCTTGGCATGAGACGTGTTCATTAAGGAGCCAAGAGAGATAAAAAATAAAAAAGTAATAATCCTGTTATAATAAAGAAATAAACACAAATATCACTTAAATGAGAGCAGAACTAAATGCCTCTTTAGTTTGACTTATGCTGGGAAGTCTTAGTAGTAAAGTTTCATCTTGTGTGCCAAGTTGACTGCATTGAGAGAGACCTAGATTCAGGGAGTGGATGTGTGTGTGTGTGTGTGTGTGTGTGTGTGTGTGTGTGTGTGATTCCAGTGGGGACCAGCATGCAGGTCAGTGATCTGAAGAGAGAAGACAGCCCTGAATGCATTTAGCAGTAAGAAATAGGCTTGCAAGCCAGATGAAATAAAGGTATGAGAAAGAAGAAGGCAGCTATCACTTGCAAACTGAATTCAGCTTGAGTGAGCATGGCTGTTGGTGAGCCCTATAGCTATGGATGTCAAGCTCCAAGTGTTTCAGACTTTCAGTGCAATTTGTATCAGTAATTTTCCAGTCTTCAGTTTGGGGCTGAGACACAGTTTGTGGTCTCTGTTATTCTGAATTTTCCAGCTTGTTGGGCTGAGCAGCTACTCGGACAAGATATAGACAAACACTGTGGGATTATCCTACCTCTAATAGACCAAGACAATAAAATGGATTTTATAATTATATATATATATAATATTTATACTTATTAAATATTAAATATATATTTCTATTCCTCCCTAGAGCCAGAGCAAGTACATTAATAATGTACTACTGTAGCCTATTTTCATTCATCTCACCTTATAAATGAGATTTATTAGAATACAAATAATTAAAATGCTTCCATATCATGGTAGGGGGTATTATTGGGCAGAGCCTTTGTTCCTTGAACTTTTTCCAAGATTACATAGCACAAGATTAAATATACAATTAGCCTTTTCTAACCTTCTCTTGTTGTCATCTTTTGCAGCTTCCTGTTCTGTTTACTTCTAAATTACAATGAATTATGAAATCTATTTCATCAAATACAGACATTTCTGGTAATGACTGATTTGAAAATATTAACAATTATAATTATACTTTCAGCAAAAGTTAAACTTCTATTAACTATAAACAGAATATTCTAAGGCTTACTAACAATCCCTCCTTTACTTTCAACCTCAGATGTTTGTTAATACAGAAGCATTATTTTACGTTTAAAAGATAAAGGAGGCCAATGATACCTTCGAAATTATATGAGCTCATACAAAAATAAGCCTAATTTATAGATCTCCCTGAATGCATATAGTAGATTTTATTTGTATTGTAGCAGTATGAAAAATAATCTTTAATTGTGTTTACTTACTACTAAAAGATTAATATCAGCAAAAGATACGCTATCATTGATTTTGGTGTACCTATTACAAATTAATGAGATTAATGAATCTTAGATATATAAATATGTCTAGCAGGCTACAAATAGCAAGCTGAAGTATTTCAGATGATTTTTTTGGGGGGGTCTTTTTGAGACAGGGTTTCACTATGCACTTCTGGCTGGCCCTGAACTCACTTTATAGCCTGGGCTGGCCTTGAGCTCGCAGCAGTTCTCTGCCTCAGCCTCCCAATCATATGTGCAGAGTAAGGAGTCTGGTAGCTTGATTAATAGGTCAATATATTGCATTCAAAAAATTGCACATTTTTTATATTGGTCAAGTATACATTTGACTATTCTTACATCATGAAACTATTGGGTTTGTTTGAATACCATTATAATTTTCCAAGTGTTGCAACTTTGGAAATACTTAACTCATAGCTCACTTTTATTCTTCTTAAGACTGGAATTTAATATTGTAATTATCTAACATTGATTTTTTTAATTACTACCTCATTAATGTTTTGAGTATAATATCCTTATATTTAAGTTTAAATCTATTTTGACCTTCACTTATTAAAATAACATGACCATTAACTTACTTTATCATAATTAGTTAAGATCACAAAAAATTAGATGATATTTTTAATCTATATTTATTTTCATAATTCCAAGTATCATTTTATTTGTTATATTTTTATGGTAAAGACAGGTTAGGAGAGATAGTTCAGTAGAATAAGCACTTGCCTGGCAAATGCAAGGGCTTGAGTTCAATCCCCAGTTCACCAAAAAAAAAAAAAAGATAGATAGATAGATAGATAGATAGATAGATAGATAGATAGATTAAAGACATGACATGCCCCAAGACTCCTCCAAAAGCTAAGGCAAACTCTTAGCTGTGAGGCCTTATACAAATGAAAAGTTGAACACTTCAATATTCAATGGCAAGAGAAAAATATTACTATTCCAAAAGGTAAAAACAGGAATATAAAGCATTGGGACCAACCAAGTCCAAAATCCAGCAGAGAAAGCATTAAGTCCTATAGTTCCATGTGGGACATCTGAAGCAATCTGTGGCAAATTGTGAGGTCTATGTGGCTCCACATCTACAGTACTCTTGGTGGCTGTAGCTCCCATGCTCCCATGCTCGTAGGCCTGCTTTGCTCCCTCCTTGCAGGTTTCCTTAGATGACACACATTCCTGTATTTTCCAATTTTGGGGGCTCTTCAATCCACTTTAGGCTTCTCATTCACAGCTTCACACACTGCTGTCTCAAAGGACATTGCCTTGTCTCCCAGGCCTTCTACTTAAGTATAGGTGGAAGCCTTCTTAACATCAGAACATCAGAACATGCATTCTGCATGTGCCTAAAAACAGCATCACATGAATTATGCCAATGTTTTTGCCAGCTGGAGCAGTAGTTATATTTTCTTCCATCTTGGCTCTAGGGGTCAAGTGCCTGGATTGCTGAGCACTCTGAACCTGATTCTAGGAAAAAATTCTCTATGCTGGTGTCATTCTGGAACCTGATATGGCCATCGCTGCCATTGTGGAAATTGACACTTTGCCACTTTTTCCTCAGTGCAGTCTTTCACTTTTTTAGTTTTGAGGCTCCAAATGGTAGAGTTCTGCTTCTTTTGGTGAGGCCCTTAAGCCAACTTTTCTAGTTTCCTGTTCCTTCTGAACAATGAATATTTTCTCAACTCTATTTTTGCAGCCCACAGCTTTATTAGACTTTCCTTTCTGGCCAAATTCATATTTTAAATCATTCTTCTGGGTTTTTATTAAATCTTGATTCTCAATATAAATCTGATTAAAACCCCCCAACAATAGGCATGCCACTGCCTCAATATTCAGCTGCCTTATATTTTTTTTTGTCAGATTAATCAGTCTGCCATGCTTAAATCTCAGCCTCAGACAGTGTCTGGATGTGAGTGAAATGCAGACAAACCTTCTACCATGCCACAACTTACATTATATGGAATCCAGAAGCCAACACAGTACTTCTTCCCAGAAGAAACATTCCCAGCCTGGTCTTTCCAGGTAGGATCTCTATCAGTGTTCTGGTCTTCCAATCTCTGACCAGAATTTCCCATACAGAAAAGCTGAAGGTGTTCCATTGCTTCTCTTTCAGGTGACATTTTTGAATGTTTCTTATCTCTTCCCATAAACCATTTCCAAAAGCTCTTGAACCATGTGGTCAGGTATATTCACAGCAATGACCCCATTCTTGTTACCAAACTCTGTCTTTGTTACTTTTCTCTCATTGCTGGGACAAAATATTCAGCATCCAGAAGTAAGGAAGAAAAGTTTACTTAACTCACAGTTTGTCGAGGTTTCAGTATATACTCTGGTGGCTCCAAGGCAGAGTGGCACATGACAGAAGGCAGCAGTTCATGGTGGTGGAAAATATCAGAACAGCAGAGCAAAGAGAGGAACAGAGGCAGCATTAGCAAGGCAAAGCCTCTCTTCTGTCCTTATATTGCATTTAGGCTATCTTTCCAGGCTTGGTATGGCACTCACCCCCATAATTTCAGTGTAGGATCATGAATTAGTCACAAATTCCAGAATCTCACCCCATTGACTAAATGAGACTTTTGGGGACACCTAGATACAAACCATACATGCCCTGAGTACTGATGGTATTTTTAGCCAGGTATACCATAAGAATCAGGTTTAAAATCCAGATTTGGAGGATTTGAAAATTTTGCAGGTTGATCACAAAAGAAGCACATACACAGCAAGGAGACTATGGTTAAAAGACATTGCTATCATTAAAAAGAAACACAGTTCTTTGCATTTAGGCAGTAGAAAAGGTGGTTTGAGGGCATATCAGGAATTGGTAAGATCCACATATGGTAGGGTCAAAGGTATGAAAAGTAAATTCCTGTAAATGTTCAATTTGAGAATAGAGTAGCAAGCACCATGTGCATTCAGAACTTTCTAGGGAAGTGTTTCCCCCAGTTCCGTTATCCAGGTACTCAAAGACCACCATGGAAATACTCTAAATTGAGCTATTCACTACTTGAGTTTGAAGCAAATCTTTGTATTACCCACCAATTTACCTCCTGTATTTCAGAAGCCCAAGAAGACTATGTAAACATGTGTCACAGACTCATGGCCCCTTCTGGGAGTGCCAAAATGTGTAATGGGTGAAGCTGTGTCAGTGAAGCTGAATGTACACTGAGGACCTTAAGAAGTTGGAGGTACCAAGAAGTCACACATCTCTTATGAAACCCTCAGGCAGCAACTGGAGCCAACCCAAGAAAGATACAGCGTGAGCTGCAGCTGCCCTGCTCCCAGAGGCAGGTTTGCCTAATTCCTTCAGAGTTCACAGTTTAACACAAGGTTCTGCAGATGGTAGATAAACTGTTGGACTAAGGTTTTCCTTGCTAGACTTTATACTTTCATCTAATTCCTTTCTGTTCTCCTATACCTTCCTTACAGAATGGAACTATTTACCCAGTGCCATAATATTTTGGAATTCTAACATTCTCTTTTTTCAGAGTTTCATAGCTAAGTTCAATTTAAGCCTCAGAGGAGATTTGGCCTTGGATTTTTCAGCAGTACTAGAAGAGTTAAGATTTTTAACAACTCTAAGAAATGAATTAAATGCAGTATAATAATGCAAGATGGTCTTGTGTAGGCCAAGGTCAGCATGCAGTGGTTTAGATCTAAAATGCCCCCAACCTCTGCTTTTTGAAGTGGAGGTATTTGAAGGTGATTGAATCATGGGACATTGTTCTTATCCACCGATGAGTTCATAGGTGACTTTGTTGTTATGTGTCAGTGATTAGAAGAGATGAGTCAGTAGGACATTGTCATGTCCCCTGCTCCTTCTTCTCTGCCTGCCTCCTGGCTATCGTGGTGTGAGCAGTTTTCCTTGGCTGTGTTTTTCTGTTGTGCCATTCTTGCTTCAGAACCAGCAAACTACACGCTGAACCCACTAAAAATGATTCAAGAATAATGTTTCCACCTTTAATTTCCAGGTGTCACATTCCTTTCCCATATGATGGAAAAGTAATTAATATAGTGATAAAAAACTTTATAAAGGCAAAATATTAAAAAAAATTATTAAACTTAATGAATACAAATACTAGACACAAGAATGTAATGTCTATTCTTCTATTTTCTTTTACTTCAATAAGCAAAAAAGATACATTGTAAAAATGGATGGATGTTTATTTTACTTTCTATATGCTTGTGGCTGTTTATGGTTGAGCAGTTTAGCTACTCTGACAGAGATATCCAAAAATGGAGATGCACCATCAAATTAGAATTTTTTTCTCTCATATCATTGAGATGAGTACAATTAGTCCATCATAGCTGAGCAGGTATGTTTCCCAGAGACATCACAGAAATCCAGTTAATGACTCTGTTTTAAAAATGTATATTTTCTATTACTACTTTATATTCTTTAAAAAATGTATATTTAAATGATTCAAGCAACATAACACTGGATAGAAAGAAATACATATTGGGTAGCCCAGTAGAGCTTGGTAAATAAGATAATCACCATCTCTGAATTTAACTGTAATAGTATATTGTATCTAATGCAATATTAATGCTTTTGAAAAATCCCTACATATTCCCTTAATCTGAATTAAACTTAATCTGAATTAAGGTAAGCAAATATCTTACTTCTGTTTCAAAAACCCTAGCTAGATGAACTTACCAGACAATAGGTTAGTTTCATTTCAAACACGGAGGTGAAATGTAAAAATGCCCATCAATAAAACTGAAGAGTTTGAAAAGACAAAAAATTGGTAACATATGTGCAACAACCTTGTTCTGCTATCATTCTCAGAAATTTTGACTCTCATATTATTGTGACTTTTCTGCAGTTTTGAGGGAGACATGCTTGATGCAGGAAACAAACATCAGATTCAACTGAATGTGAGAAGTTTCCTTATATATAATATTGACAGGGTAGATTTATGTAACATTGTCCTACTCTAGGGGCCGGGGAGATGGCTCAGTGGAATAAGCACTTCCCTGGCAAGCACAAGGGCCCGAGTTCAATCCCCGGTTCTGCCAAAAACAACAACATTGTCCTACTCTTATTGACAGGTGAATCAGATAGAAATATTATAGGCAGTCAGACATGGTCAGGCCCTTAAAGGACCCAATGTGGAAGACACGTTACTTTGCAACTGTGGGAAAGATTGGCACCTCTGCTGTGGGCCAGACCTCAAAACAAAAGGTTAAATAAATACACCCACTTTCACTCCTAGGGATGGACATTAGTGTCTGATATTCTGAATAGGTATCGATCACCTTGAAGAATCACAAATCTAATCCACCACAGGAAGAGCCCTTGTTCTGTATTTATGTCTGCTTGTTATGTGACTTGCTTCTCCATTTAATCTCAATTTAATAAATTTTACTGAAGTAATTGTGCTTGTAATCTTATTGGTTGACATTGGTTTGTCCCAGCTCATGCCCACCTTGCCAGTTCCCATGCTCCCCACCTTATACTCACGTTAATTCATGCTTTTGTGCTATAAAGCTTCTAGAAAAGGCAAGGTCTTTGGCAACACACTCAGGTCCCCTTCTATCTCCTTCTCAAGCAGAAGCTTTCTTTCCCCTAATAAATATTTTGCTCTTAACCTCTATTGATGCTAAAATGCATTCATCAGTTTTAGAGAATAAGAACGCATCCCAGATATCTTTTAAATTGGGAGTTTCTTTCCCCTGTATCAGCACCAGGTTATAGGTTTGAAGTTTATTCCCAAGAACCTGTTTCTATTTTATGAGCATGTATTTCTCAGCTCCTGTTCAACTGAGAAATAACTTTAGAATTGTGAATATATATATATATATTCATATAAATATATATATATATAAATTATTATCCTAAGTCCAAATCAAAGGGATGAGATATATAGTGTCTTGAGCAGTGCTCCGAAGAGAAAGAACAACTAGTGCTGACACGCTGAGGAGGTAGCAGGTTTCATGCTGAAGGAGCAGTGGAGATGGAGATTGCCATAGAGAGTGAATATGGAGGGGAGAGAAGGCAGCCAAAGATGTGAGGAAGGTAAGTCACATCCTGTGCCACACGAGGTGTTTGATTTCCACTGTAACTGAAAGCAGATGTTATGTGAAGAGTTTGAGAAGGGAAAATCCTTTAAAAATATCATCGTATTTGTTGTACAATGTACTTTAACAGGACACACAGGCAAGTAGGATAAGATTTGGTACATATTAAAATAATATAAGAATGGGTCTGGGGAGGTGGCTCAGTGGAATAAGCACTTCCGTGGCAAGTGCAAGGGCCTGAGTTCAATCAAAAAAAAAAAAGAAGAATGAACTATGATAAACAGGCAGGAAGTGAGGGATAGCTAGAGCCTCATATCATGAGGGAACCCTCTTGGTGACCTCTTTTTAGTTGCATTTATTCTTTTGTTACTTTCTTCATTTGTGAAATAATAAAGTTTAATTTTTTTAGGTTTCCAGGAAGAGATTCCTACAGTTGCCATAAACAATAGAAATTTCTACAGTGATAGAAATTTTCTTTTTGTTTTTCCATGTGGTAGACATGAGACACATAGAAAGACAATGAATGTGCCTTGAGTGACTAAAAAAATTACTTTAATTATATTAATATAAACTTAAATATGTGCACATTGATACTGATGATTTTTTGAACAGTGCCACTCCAGAACATAATGACTGTATCCACTGAGGAGAGAAAGTGTTACTACTGGAATTAGATATTGCATGAAGAGGTCTAGAGCCTTATCAATTTTCTGTTGTTTTAATTTAAATGATGATTAATGCTTATGTTATTATTACTGTTCAAACTGTATTTTTTATATTTTATGAATTTTTCTTTTTTTATTATACACACAGAAATACACCAACTCAATATCAATAGGAAGTAAGAAAAGAAACAGAAGCAAGCTAGACAACTTCATAATAAATTTGAGCTGTAAAATCCTTAGTGATGAAAACTAGCACATGAGAACAAGAGCACAGAAGTCATCAGATCAACAGTTAGTAAATTGTGCTGACAAATATACATACTGTTTAGTGAAGGATTAGTGAACAGAAAAGCTTGTATACCACAAAATAGTCTGAATTAAAATTTAGAGAAAGACCTGACCAGCAAGAAGCTGATGGGAATATAAATGCAAAGAAATAAGTTGTGAAGATGAAAAGATTCACTTTAATGTTTAGTGGTATGGTAGATAAATTAATAGGTAAATCATAGTGCCAGTGGCTTAGTTTGAAATGTAAAAGAGTAAATTTTTATGAGAACTATTAATAGAGCTGAATTGCAAAAATAATAAAAGTTAATTGTTAAGCTAAATGGAAAAGACTTTGATTGACATGAAGAGAATGGCCTTATTCAATTTGAGAGGAAAGTTAAACCAAAGAAATGATCAAAAGTTGTATGAAGCTGAATGCAGAATAGTAGCACTGTTAAGCTTACTTTGTCCATTGTGTTAGAAATTTCAAAAAACTCTACATGTACTATCATTTGATATGTATAATATATAATTCTTTGGGCAAGCTATAAATTAATTCAATGGTACTTTAATTGGAAACAGACTGAGCTGATTTGCCAAGATTAGCACGTCTTAGAGTTATCCAAATCATGCCAATCTGATGGTAGGACTGCAAATCCTATACCATTCCACAACATGCAGTAAGTAGAAGAAAAGCAAAGGCCATATGATTATATGTTCACCTACTTCCTTGGGCAAAATTGTGTGGATTTTAACTTCAGGATTCAGGAAACTGTGTAGATGAAGAGATTTGAATTTTCACTTTTCTCTTTCCCTTATAGTAATGAAATTTTCCTCCAATTATACTGCTGATGCATTAACTGCAAAGTGGTATGTTAGACTATCAATCTATGTCCACTTTTTTTTGTATTTTAGGGCAGGGTCTACAGGGTGTTCAGAGTCTCACTACTAGATCAGACTGGTATTGATCTGCCTATTTACAGCCTCCCAAGAGCTGGGATTACAGACTTGTGCCACCACGCCCAGTCTCAATCGTCACCTCAGCATGTCTTGGGGGCGAGGTTGGCATGGCAGACCCGGGGATTGAATGCAGGTCCCTGTGCCTGCTGCTCTGGGCTATTTGGCCAGCCTATATCTATTTTTTATCCATAAAAAGATATAGAATTGTGGCAACATCAAAGTGAGAAGATATATTAATTAAGAAAAATGAAAAAAGGAACTAAGCAACAGAAGAGAGTCTTTTTTAAAAAAATGTATTTAGTGCAGGCTCTATACGGTCTCACTACATAGCTCAGACTCTTAATGATTCTCCTGTTTTCAGCCTCCAAGGCACTGGGATTACAGGTGCAAGCCACCACACCCACTCTCAATCACAGTCTCAGTGTGCCCTCTGGGGCCTGGGTCTGCACAGTAGATGGAATCAGCACACTCTTTAGTTCACTGAGCTGTCTAGCCAGCTCCAGAAGACATTACTGACCTTTGTTTTTCAAACAAAGATATATTATTTTATTTTCCTCTTCCAGTTTGCCAAGTTTTAAGTTACTACTTCAGTGTTCTCCCTTTGAAATGATACTTACAGTATACCTACCTATAAGTAGGACAAGAATGTCTCCACCAAACATAAGCTGAGGCCACACTCCATTTGAGCATAACACTAGCTCTCCTTCTTCCGTACACTTAAAGTCATAGCTTCATAATTTTTAGGTTATAAAAAGTTTTTTAAAGACTTATAAAGAAGAGCTGGCCAAATAGCTCAGCAGATTAAAGCAACTCCATGCAGGTGCAGGGGCCTGCGGCTTGATACTCAGGCCTGCTGTGCTGGCCCCCAGGGCCTGCTGAGATGGCAATTGAGACTGGGCGTGAGGGCACGCACCTATAATCCCAGATCTTGGGAGGCTGTAAACAGACGGATCACTACGAGTCTGATGTAGTAGTAATACCCTGAACACACAGTAGACCGTTTCCTAAAAATTTTTTTAAAAAAATGTATAAAGAACTTTATTTTAATGTGAAAAGTATTATGTAGTGGTGCTAAAATAACTAACCAAAAAACTATATATTAACATCTTTAAACTGTTGAGACAAGACCATTTACTCTTTTCCAAACTAAATAATAATCTATCAAGGTAAACATTAATTTCTCTAGATATAAATGAACTTGAAGAGAGGAACAATAGCAAAACATGAAATTGCTTTAGTCTACCCAAAGCAAAGCTTACCTTAGATTTACTTTATTTAGATAAACAATTTTAGTTAAACTCTAGAAATTTAATAGCTACCTGGAAATTTCCACTTTACTGAAGAAAATTCCTTTTGTCTGCTTAAATGCCCTGTGCACTTGGGAACAATGACACGTACCTGTGTGTTGCAGAGCAGTGCAGTCAACTAAATGTTCAGGGGACTTAGCCGCTCTTTACGGAATCAGTAATGGGGGACTAGGTATGCATCTTACATCCGAATGTACTATTACTTGAAGTGAAGCTATCAAAGCCCAAATTCGCTTTGATTTTCTTTATCATTATTATGGTTTTCCTTTCCCTTGGCAAATACAAAACCATTTAATTAAAGAAGCAATCACATTACTTTGTGTAATGAGATTATTTTACAAAAACTTCATTTAGTTTCAGAACAGCTTTTATGGTTTGCACTACAAGTCACTTTGAAGCAAGTAAATGGAGTAAATTAAAACAAGGAAAATTTCTAGTTACCATGCCTTAGAAAATGATGACATTGGTACATTTAATGTCTAAATGATGCTATTGGTGACTGTCACTATAAAAGTTTTAAGATAAAACTTTTTTAAAAAATCGAAGCGTAAAAGAAAAAAGAAAACCTCTCAACTAAAACGCCTATACTGTCTAAGAATTCCTACTATTGATACCTTAATTACTGCTTATGATATGAGAATTCAGTGATCCATGGAGACAATATTAACTTTAATAGATGATCTACAAAAATCAATTAATGGTCACATGGTGTTTGCTATCACTAGCATGTTGATGTGAAACATGTAAAACCACATATCTGATTGAATAGACTTACTTCATCAATTTCTTCACCTCTACTGACATTGAAAAGATGAACACTATTTTGTAAGGGAAAAAGTTAAAATTTTTTGCTTGCATTTCTTTTTTCAGTCTAGCAGTGGACAAATTTAATTCTTATCTTTTACTAATTCATTTAGACAACATAATCATGGTGCTGTATCATGTGGAGGGGAAAAAGAAGTGCATGAAACAATGTGATTGCTGAATTAATGATGTTGGTATTTTATTAGAAGAAAGATAAATATTTAGAAATGTTTTACAAATGTTCTCACTGTAATTGGGTTGTATCAGGCAGGAAGCTTCCAGGAGATATGGGTTGACACAGAAACAGATGTAAAGCACTGGGGGAGGCAGGGATGTATCTCAGAGTTGCAGCATCTGCCTGCTAAGCATAAGGTCCTAGGCTCAATTCTGCTACTAAACAAGGTTCAATTCTGCTACTAAACAAAAAAGTATTTGCAGAGAAAGGTAAGGTCTTTCTGAGAAGGTGATATGTAAAATAACCCTGGAAAAAGAGCTAGGTAAAGAACAAATATTGTCTGTATTGTGCTAAAGAAAATGAATGAGGTGTGAAGAGACCTAAACTGACAAAGCCTAAAATTATAGAAATTGAAAGTGAAGCTCAGGGGTCAGGGAAGAGTTCAGATGAACAGGACACAGGCACAGAAAGGGAAGGATTTTGCACATTCTCCCTCTGTTTGTTCTCTGTACTTAATCTCCTATTTTTTTTTTTTAGCTCTATTGCTCTAATCTTCCAACCCCAACCTATTCTAGTAGTACACTCATTTTTTGAAATGACTTTTTCCAATGTCTTATGTTTAAATATTAAGTTTATCACTGATATATGCCTGGAGCTATAATTTCTGCCATATGTCATAGACAGTCCAGAGGATAAATGAATTTCAATATGTGATAAATGTTTCAAATTCATCCATTGTCTCTAAAATCCAAAGTCTAAATATTAAATAGAGGTTCATAGAAATCCCCCATTTGCTCAAGTCAGTCATGTTGAATAATTCTTATCATTTCATCATAAAAAGCGCTCAACAAAATTTGATGTTTCATATATAACAAAAATCAATCTAAGTATCAAGTACTCTACTGCTGACACTGTACTATTGTTCATAAAGCTAAATAAAAATTAAATAGAAGAAGCACATTCCTATTTTAAAGGAAGAGCTGGCATTCTTCCATTTTCTTAGAATATTTTTTTCCTGTAATTGTAGACTCTTTCCCCACACTTTTATGTATAGGTAAATATGTTTTAGACTGGCTTGTGGAATAACATTGATACAATCCAGCAATGTCATTTTCAGAGGCCTGAGAACCAACCCTTCAAAATGTATGCATGATGAAGGGAGTCTCTGAGCCTCACTTTCTTTGATAGAGAAAGAGTCTATCTTCCGATCATGGTGGCTATAGGTTGAAAACACATCAATGTAGGAAACTATGATTTTTATTTATTTAATAGTTCTTCAGAGAAATTGCTATATACTACACCCTATGGATCCCAGGGATAAATCACTGTATACAAGTATCATGGAACATGTGCTCTAATAAAGTTCTAATTCCAGCTGTGATACTTACCCAAAGTTTGAAGCACATGTTAGGGTTCTTTGAAGGAACAGAATAAATATTTAAATAGCCAAGGGAATCAGAAGATGCACAGTCTAAGAAGCTGGAACATATAGAAGAAGAGAAATGAATGCTACAAAATGGTTCAATATGAAGGCCTCTAAGGTCCCAGTAGAGTTGATGCTGTGAATTTACTGAAATGAGAAAGACCATAATGGTGGTCAGGTTGATAGCTCAGTGGCATAAACCTGCTTAACAAGCACAAGGTCCTGAGTCCAATCCCTGGTGACACATACACACAAAAGAAATAAATAAATAAGTTCAAATGTGATGGCTACAGATAGTGGCAGTAGCAAAAGGATACACCTGATTAAGAGAATGAAATTTTCTGAAATGAAGGCACACTTCCTCTTGCATGACATCTAGGTTGCAAGCCTATTGGATGATGCCATCCACAAACAAGGTGGGTCTTCTTCTGTTTGAGGGCCTGAATGCCAGTCATCTGTTGAAACACCCACAAACAAACCTAGTGGTTTGTGGTTATACTAATCTTCTCTGCTATCTTAACCCAGTCTATCTGACAATGACTATTAGTGGTCACATCAGTAAATTTTAAATGTTATTTCTTTGACAGACAAACTGAGGAAAACACAATTTGTTCCTGTTATGTAAAGGATAAGTTCTAAATTTCCTACAAGTTCATAACATTAAACATTTTTGTTTTCTATAGCTCCATGATAATACATTTTGAAATGCATAAATATACATGCAAATTTATGCCATATTTTTAACACATGGATATAAGCATGTCAAAAGAAATATAGGAGAAAATACATTCACGTATATAGTATGTGTTTATGTTTTAGAGACTAGTTCTCATAAAGTGTAAAAAGTCTAAAATAGATAATCACAGAACAGTGCAAATATTTCAAATTTTTGTAATGTTGCATACATTGTAGACGATCGTGGTGTTATGGTTGAGTGGTAGAGCCCTCGCCCAGAATGGGTAAGCCCTTAGGTTCATTCCTCACATAGCAAAAGCAAGACCATTATACTGCACAGTCTTATTATTAACTTAAATACAAATGAAGCTAAAAATAATAAGCATTACATATCTATATCCCAGAACATATGTTTTGCTGTTCTCTGTCTCTTTTCATTACAGCTCCTATGTGATATCAGTAATACCCCATTTTTTGAGCCACTGTACTGGAATACATTCTTGTTTCTATTACTAACCTTGTGTTCTGGGTGATCCATATCATAGTCATATTCAATCTGCCTGAAAAGAACAGAAGTTCGCCAACATAGAAATTGACTGTGATAATAGGCCAGAGAAGGGAAGCAGCATATGGATCAGCCTTGTAGCCATGCCTCCTAGAGATCTGCAAGATCGTTGAGAGTCTGGAGCCTGATCCAATTATTTCCACACAGGAGTCTTTTATAGCACTTTCTTTTGCAGTGGGTAAAATTTAAATATTTGGTAATAGGTAAGACTTGGAAGCTAATGGATCAAAGTGAAGTCATTTGCATTTATGATACTAGTTTCTTGAAGTGGGAAGGTTACCAGAGCAGCAAATGGTGAGGGTGGGTACCCAGGTATTCACAGAAGCAGTTACTTACAGAGCCCCTACTGTATGTTTTATTATTTGAATAACAATGCAGTCAAGCTGGTGGTGCCAGCTGCAGCAGCCCTGCCTAATGAGTTGTGTGCTCTTTTAGTGTTGCTTTTTCCTATTTCTCTTTTCCTTGTATCTACATTTGATAGCACTTCCAGCCACTTCTCCTCACTTACCTTTTCTTGTTGTATATAAAAATATTCTCAATTCTATTGTTAATCTCACATTTATACTGGTTCTACACAAAACTTACATTATCCCTGGGTTCCTATGGCTTTTTTTTATGCCCTTTGTTTGTTTTTCTAAGTAACATTATTCCAAGTTCCCTGAAGAAGAGTACTAGACTGACCTAATTAATGACAACATGAAGGATATCCATATGGAATATATATTTGCCCAAAGTTTAATGCTGGTTTATCTAGATGAGATGATTTTGCCTCTCATTTTCAGGACCGATCCCCTAATCATCCACTTTAGAAAGTCAGCTTTCCAAAACTGTAACAAAATACCTAAAATAATCAACTAAAAGGAAAAAGTTTCTGGGGAAGCCTACTTTGTGGGTCTCCTTTCCATCTCCCTAGGAAAAAAGCTTTCTGTCCTTCAACAAATATTTCCTAGTCTTAGCCTCTGTTGTTCCCAGAATTCATTCTTTGATTTGAGTAACATGAACTTGGTATATCAGACCTCTAGCAGGTTGGGAGTTGTAATAATTTCTTTATATTATTTGGATAATTTGGAGGTACTATATCATCCCTGTATCATTGTGAAGGTAGTTGGATGGAGGTAAGAGTTCGCTTTTGTTTCATAGAGTCTATATTTTGATTTCATTGAGTAATCAAAAAATTTCCATCCTTTGTCGATTGCTTGTGCCTTGAATTTTAACATATTGTTAATTTTAGAAGGCCAGATGACAAGTAGTCAAACTAAAAATTGGTTCCCACTGGAGTCCAACCAATCCCTATCCAAGACACCTACTGGCCTATAAACCAGATAGGATATTGGAATAGGAGGCATCCACAGACATATATTCTTGAAGGTCTAAGGAGGGCAAGAACTAAGCCCTTCAATTGTTTTAAATTGTGAACTATTCATCAGGAGGAAAAATGAGAACCCTTCGGCCTTCTTAGATATTTCCCCAGGCTCTGATTCAATAGAAAGACAGGTTATTTTTAAAGACAAGTTTCCCCATCAACCTCAGATAATAGGAAAAAGCTACAAAAGATAGTTTCACACAACTCTTAGGCTGGACCTGGGTTGATTTTCGTTTTACATGTTCTTTTTGAATTATACCCAAAAGTCCAGCCCCCCATTTGGGGAGAAATATTTTATCATGTTTGAATACTGCCATATGCCTGCACTCAGGGCAGGTACACTGTTTCCCTCACATAGAGACAGAAATAAGCCCTGAAATATGGACAACTAAAGGTAGAATAGGTAGAATAGTAAGAGCTGCTCCAGTGTAAATACATCCCACAGTTCCTACTATATTTCCTCACCAGAGACAATGAAGTGGCAAGATCATTCCAACAGCAGACTGAATTTTAGGAATAACCGTCTTTATTGATTATTGCCACTGCCAGCGGCCTCCCCACCCTTCCAAATTGGAAATGTGCAGGGCCTTCTTCTTCATACTGTTTTAGCTTATATGCCTTTCCTGGCTTTAAGGGCAACCAAAAGGGAATGCCATGGTTGTCGATGCAGTATTTCCTAGTATGTCAGTAATACAGCTTATGGACCAGGCATGAGAGTCTATGGTAGCATAGGGTTTGAATACACTTCATTTAATTAGTTATGCTTTTTTCCTTAACTCTTTTATGTTTTTGAAGTCTTAACAAGGCTGGGGAAGGAGTGAAGGATTGGATCAATTTAGGGTCATATAGGGTTGACTCAGTCAGGTATCCTCCTATCACTAAAACATTCCAGGCAGGGTCACACTGAGTTGACTCTGTGTCAGTTTCTCCTATTTCTGAAGTGAACTGGATACTAAACTAAAGCTTCTTTGGCTTAGAATGAGATTAACCCCTTGGGCCTCCATCCCCTGTAATATCATTTAAACCCTGAAGTTAAGAGCAGAGTTTGGGCTATAATTGATAACTTAAGAGAACAAGGTTCGTGAAAGGCCTGAAACAGCCTGTGAAAATCTCCAATCTGGCGAGCTCAAAAATCTAGTGGGGGAGTGGAGTTAGGTACAGGATCTTAGATTATAAATTAAGTAATACTCCCAGTCTACCAGATAACCCATATTCTCTCCATTCTCAGATCCTAGAAGATGCAAATGGGATTTTAGTGACATTTCAAATGTTCCTTCTTTTGAATTCTTTTACATACAGATTCCCAATTTCTTTTTGGCTTTGAAAACGCTCACAAACTGATTTGAACTGTGTGTCCTCAAGGATTCAGACACATTGCTTACCTTTTTGGGCAAGGACTTCCCCACATCTTGGCATGTTTTTAATTTTTCCAGGTTGCAGTCTTGAACTATGTAGACACTATACTCTTATGTGCCCCCTCAGAAGAGCTCTCTAGCTAAGGTATATGTGCTCTGTTGAATTTCCTAGCAGGGTTTATAAGATTTTTAGGTTGAAGGCACAATTTCATAGCCTTGAGGTAAAATACTTGGACCATATCATATTGATATAAGGGAAGGAACTCCCAACCTGTTAGATGTTTGGTACTAGTTTATGTTCTCTAAAATCAAAACATGAATTTTCATGTTTTGAAAAATGGAGATTAAAAGAATGTATTTATTGAGGGAAAGAAAATTTCTGTTCAAAAGAGAGACAAAAGAAGTCCCATGTGGGTTGCCAAAGACCCCAACTTTTTAAATTTTTTAAGGACCCTGTCTTTTCTAGGAAACCTTATAGACCAAACCAAAATGTGAGATGGATGTAAGGTGGTGAAAAACAGGAAATTACAAGGTGAGCATGAAGTGGGAAAAGCTATGGTCAACCAATAAGATTATGAATATAATTGCTAGGATAAAATTAATTAAATTGGGATCAAATGGAGAAGCGAGTCACAAAACAAGCAGGTATGAATACAGAATAAGGGCTTTTTCTATAGTGAGGTGTGGGAGTGACTCTTCTTGGTCTCCTCTAGGTGAAAGATACCTATTTAGAATAGGTTAATGCTTTCAAGTATTTCCCATGCAGTTTGATTTTTGTTCATGAACTGTTTGCATACCCCTATGTCTCCAAGAGTTCCATATACTTTCTCTTCCAGGAGATTTAGTGTTTCTGCTTTAGTGTTTAGATTTTTAATCCATTTTGACTTTAGTTTAGAGCAC
>NDGM011256805.1:0-11071 GCA_002564305.1 Octomys mimax
AATTGGTCAAGCAATGGCCATGACTCATCCACATGGCTGACACTGACAAAGGATCTACACACTTCGGTACAGGGTTTTAGGATAAATCCTGACAGGATTTGACTGACCTTGTCAGATACAAATGTTACATTTCTTGTTATATAGGTTTTGCTTTGTCTTGGTCTTAACCATCCTGCAGAAAAGTATAGAAATGAAGTATAAAAAGTAAAGCCATACTAATATGCTGTGCTGTAAAAGGCTCAAGTCAACAACTTCTGACATTGCCAGTCCTAGAGATAACACAATAGTATTATGGACTTCTGAACTATATTGAGTTATTTTGCTGAATTCATGCATCCACAATATTTAAATGACAATGGAAAAGTTTTCTCTGAAAAAAACTAAACAAAAAAAGGGGGATACAAATGAACCACCATTTTCTATCTGTATGTTCAAAACAGTATAGATATTCAGCTGCATTCTCTTAATTCAGTGAATATAAAGATTTGTTCTAATAGTGTTTGTGGACAGGATATCATGTTTGCATCTTCTACAGTGAATAACCTCTAAGACAACAATTTGCAATGTATCAAGTGTTGAAACTTTCCTAGTAGTCAATTTTGAAACTGTCTCATTGATATTTGTTTCTCAATAAAATTATTAAAAAAATAAAACTATGGCTTAAAATTTTCTCAATCCATTCTCTAGGAGAAAATATAATAAATTAATTGTGTCATTCAAAAAAAGTGATTTAAGACAAACAAATAAGAAATCATTTACATTCTCTGAAGTCTTCCTAAGAGTATTCAACAGAGAACAATTTTTTAAAGCAACTCCCAAACCTGAGTCAGGAAAGCGACATTCTGTGTTCCTTAGACACACTGTTCACCCCCTCCCCTGTATCTAAACATGATAAGAAAGCTCTAATCTCGATATATGTGGCCATACAAGTAATGCTTATTCTCACTCCAGTTTTCAGTCAGGAGTTACATCATCTCTCCACAAACAGCAATCATTGGACATTTATTTTGTTCTGATCTCGACGTTATAATGGCACAATTCCTGATGAGTACTGCTGAGGAATGGAGGCTGCAGTCCTATTCTCCATCCTACTCCTACTCATAGCATAGAGACTCTAGCCCAGGTGAGGCGTGATAAAACCATTGGAGCTGGAAAACTGATTGTCTTCTCCTCAGCTTTGTTCCTATGGCAGAGATGTCTTGCTGGGAGAGAAAAGCCAAGGACAAAGACCTTCTCTCAGCACCCTGTTCATAAAGCTTGAGTGTCACTTTAAAAAAAAAAAAACATAGTGTTCAAACTTTGCCCAGCCTTAGAGCAAGGGATCAGGATTTTTATCCATGAGAAAAGGAAAATCCAAAAAGAAAGAGAGGTTCCCTACAAAAATATAGACTTCATTTGGAACCATCTGAAGAAGCTCAAGATCAGAGGGGCTCTAATAAACAATGGAGGCTTTGGTGGTAAGCAATTAAGAACAGCAAAGTAAACCACACAATAGATATTTCCCCAGAGAGAAACAGAGGAAGAGAAAGCTAAGAAAAGTCCCCTTGAGGTAGAAAAACAAAGACTTCCCTCAAGAATTGTACTGCAAGGGGACTTAAATTGAATTTGATTACAAGGAAGAGAAATTTATATATCAAGGTATTGTACAAAGCAGTAAAACAATTATTAGGTAATGAATGATACCTAAAATCTTGATATAATACCAACAAAGGAAAATAGTTTAATAAGGAGAACAGAAAAGATTCAAAAGAGCCTTCTGAAAACCACTGTCATCCAAGCTGGCTATAGACACGCTTGCAGCAGCTTCTCTGAGGAGGTCACATTAAAGCCTTCACAACCCAGCTAAGTCACAAAACTACATCAACAGCAACAATAGCAGCAACAATCTCCCCATTAGGCAACATCAATATCCAAATCTACTTCACTGTATTATCTAAAGTGTTCATTTTAACAACAACTACTACAACAGCAACAGATTATGAGACATGCAAAGAACCAGGAAAGGATAACACAGGCACAGGAAACAAATCTGGCAAAAGCAACCTCGGGGGAGAAAGAGCAGGTATCAGATTTAACATACAAAGAAGTCAAAGCAGCCACTGTAAATATGTCCAATCAATAAAGGAAAATAGGGCCAGCCAAATAGTTCAGTGGATTAAAGCTCCTGCAAACAGGCACAGGGGCCGGGGGCTCAATCCCTGGGCCTGCGTGTTGGCCCCATCCCTGGGGCACACTGAGACAGCAATTGAGACTGGGCATGGTGGTGCACACCTGTAATCCCAGGTCTTGGGAGGCTGTTAACAGGAGGATCACTATGAGTCCAATCTAGTAGTGAGACTCTAAACACCTTGTAGACCCTTCCTTAAAATAAAATAGAATAAAATAAAATAAAATAAATATACTTAAGAAATAATGCTGTGTCAAAAAGAACTAATAATGAAGACAGAAACATTATTTAAAAGAATGTACTGAAATTTCTAGAGTTTAAAATGCAATAAAAACAATTTTAGAGGATGAGCAGTACACTTAAAATACGACTTAGCAAACTTAAAATGAAGAGAAAAAGGAATGAAAAAATAGAATATAAGTGGCCTAGGCCATATTCCAAATCCACACACAAAAATAAGGAGTACAAATAAAATAAACATATAATTATTTTAAAAAGGCTTAAAACTTAAAAAGTCTTCTCCTTCCTAAACATAAGGTAATTATATGAAATAACTTCTATATAACTATATATCTGAATGTATAAGATACTCATAACAATATATTTGATATTAAAAACAAAAATGATGTGAAAGCAGAAAAATTGCACTCAGATAAGAAAATGACAACAAGCAGAGCATGGTGGCACATACCTGTAATTCTAGCAGTTGAAAAGCTGAAGCCAGAGGATCTTTGTGAGTTCAAGACCAGCCTATGTTACAAAGTGTGCTCAAGGCCAGCCTGACCTGCACAATAAGACCCTGTCTCGAAAACTTTAAAAAATAAATAAATAAAAAGAAAACGACAAAAGAGAAAGTAATTCATATTCTCAGGAAAAAGTTCTCAAGAAAATTAAAATTGAAGTTAAATATTTAATTTGTTTAGAATACATTAAATCATAAATAAATATGACTAGTGTTTTTTTTTTCTCTTTTTGAATTCTCCTCTCAAAACTAGGATGGATTGATCTGATTGGCAAAATATGAAATGGTAGACATTTATTTTTCTGTGTCTCATGAGCGAGCAAATTTGTCTTCCTTCTAACTACAGGTGTAAGGTTATTATTACCTCTTGCATGTGGGTTGGGTAAAATGCATTCCCTATACATTCATCATCTCAGGAAGGATCTCAAGGCAAAACATCTGGGGGCAGTTTGGCAGTTTGTAAGAAGCCAGATTTAATGTTAGGTCCAACATTTCATGAAAATTGTTCTATCAGTAATGTTCACATTTATTTATATGATAAAAAATATGAAATGCCTGCAATGATACCCCCAGGTACTTATTAAAATATATATTACAGAATACACAGCATCAATACTAAAAGATATGACAGGGTCAGAGTCATAATTTCATGAATGATTTCCATTATCTACAGAATTTTTAGGATTTTACTGAAAAAACCAAATATTGGGCATAGATTTTGTCCAGTGGATAAAACTGGATATTGTCCATAGTGCTTTAGTCTTATAAACCATGCTGCACTAAACCATAAATCAGACATTTATTTGTGTGGCTCAGAGAACTACCAGAGGCTTCCTTTCAGTTATTTTTTGTTTTTCCCATTGGCTTTTCTATCTTAGCTTCTCTCTTTTAGCATCAATTGAAGCATTATAAATTACAAAGCAGAATATAGTTGGAGAATTTAAATAGATGAGTGTTTATATTACATGCTCATGTAATTTGGAACTTTAGGAAGAGCAGAAATGGGTGTAGTGAAACGATTTAGAACAGTGCATAATGGACATGTGGATTTTCCCGTATAGGTTTCATGTAGAAAGTGCAAACAACTGTCAAATGGTAACGATCACTGGAATTTGCTAATAGGTGTATGTATCTTCACCTACTATTGTCTATTTTGTACATGTTTGGAGATTTTCCATAGAAGCTTATAGTCAATGTACATACAGAGCAGTTATTATGCCTTTTTAGTTAGTTGAAAGAATAGTGGGATGTTTTTTTGTCTTTTCAAAAAAAATTCTGCTTCAGTCAGGAAAGTGGTATGGCGTAAAGTCTGAACAGGCACTGGAAATAGGTTTAAACCATATATATCAATCTTAATTCATTAATAAAAAGAAAAGTTCAGTACTTAAATACTGATACCTAACACTGGGACAATATATAGCTTTTCTAATTTAAGGCTTACTGAACACAGCAAGAAATTTCCATCACAAATTTTCTAAACTAATGAGGATTCACTAATTTTGAAGTTTAGAAAGTGAATGTTTCTTTGCAGTATTTTTTCCCACAAAAGTGGGATTGAATTCTTTAAAAATTCTTGATGACAGCCATTAAATAATAAAATGTATGGATTTGAAAAAGAAGCGTGAGTCGAGGGAATCATAATAAGAGATGAGGCTAAAATGAAGGGAAATATTAGTAGGAAAGTTTAATAAAATAAGATAAAAATGCAAAAACATTCAAAGTATAATAGATAAAAATACACGATAGACATATAAAGAGGATTGCCTAACACAAAATCAAATCAGTATGAATTTTTATTGTTTGGAATTTTATTGCTTTCATTATTTCTCCCCACATTAAGCACACCTCCAAGTATTGTTAAGTATTACTTTAAGAAAAATCTCTCTGCATATTTTGTTTTCAATTTCCATTCCAATATCCATTTTCTACAAGCTTACCACTTCTTACTGACTTAGTGAAGCAGTCATTTACCTGGACTGAGCCTTTTGTGATTATTTACATAACATTCTTTATTAGTTTGTAGCTAATTATGATTATTATCACTCATAATTTTACTAGATGAAATTGCGTTCAATTATGATTTCTTTATGATATTATTGAATGGAACTTGTATATAAGGACATTTCTGGAACATAGAATGCAGATTTATCTGTTTCATCTCACTCCACAAGTTCACTCAAGAACTAGTTAATTTTCTATAAAATATATTTATTTTACTTTCACTTTAACTTAGTTAAGAATACTCAAATTGCCCTAAAACAATCAGGTAAATTAAAATATTATTTTGCATTGGAAATTTAATGTTATTCAAATGCATTTAATTTCTCTAGTTAGTAATAAAGCACTACTCTTGTCTCCAAAACATATTTTATTAATAGGGTCTCACTATATATATTGGACTTGGAGTGATCCTGCTGTGTTCAGCCTCTCAAGTCCTGGGATTACAGGTGCACACAACCACTACCATTCTCATTCAGCCTGTCAGCATGCCCCGTGGTTGGGACCAGCCTAGCATGCCAGGGATCAAATTCCCGTCCCTGCGCCGGCCTAAGCAGGTGCGTTAGTCCTCTGAGGTATCTACCTGGCCCTACAACGTTTATTAAAATGCACTGTAGGGCCTGAGAGATGGCTCAGTGGAATAAGCACTTCCTTGGCAAGTGCAAGGGCCTGAGTTCAATCCCCAGTTCTGCCAAAAAAAAAGTAAAAAATAAAATGCATTGTAAGGGGTTGGGGAGATGGCTCAGTAGAATAAGCACTTGCCTGGCAAGGGCCTAAGTTCAATCCCTGGTTCTGCCAAAATAATAATAATAATAATAATAATAATAATAATAATAATGATAATATGCATTGTCATATATAGCTACTATCATAATTATTGAAGGGATATTTAATATACACAGTATACACTAAGCTAAGAAATACTGATAATAGACAGGTGTAACATTTCTATAAAACATTATATTGTAAATATTTTCACATATTGTAGCAACTTATTTAGACCTCAAGCCATCTGGGGAAATGATTACAAGTGGTTTGATTGATGTGAACAAAGTTAAAATTTGAGGTGTTTTAAGAGTAAGATTTCTAAGAGCTTTTCAGTTATGACCACTCATCAGAGCAAAAGAGAAAAAAAATACTGCATTTGCAAGATGATTTACTACATTTCTTTTTTTCGCTCATATTCTACCATGTATTTGAACTGGTTTCAGGATTTGTCATCTCCCCAAATTTATATTGCAAAATATCAATTTGGAAGGTTATGTTGAATAGGAGAATTTGGGAAAAAGATTAGTTCCTGAGGGTACAGAACTCAGAAAGTTGATGAAAGTCCTATTCAATGAGACCCAAGTGTGCTTACTAACCTTTTCTATCATGTGAAAATATATCAAGAAGGTGTCATCTGAAAGAAACCAGGCTGGCCACAGGAAGTGAATCTACCAGCACTTTGATCTTGGACTTTCTTATCTCTTGAATTATGATAAATAAAATTTTGTTGTTTAAGAACTACCCAATATATGGCAATTTTTTATGAGACAATGGGGACAGGGCAAGAAAATACTACCCAGGAAATCTATAGAATCTGACCAAGTTGAGTAGCCAAATGAACTTGATGACTGCAGTTTACAGGGACATCACCATGCTGAATTGTGTGGTTTTTCTCTGTCATTAGTCAACTCCTAGTTGGAGGCTGGGAAATTAGATACATTTGTTTGGGGAGATAGTGCAGGGAAATGTGAGAGAACATGTGTGCAACACGTTAGCATGGTATTTTTACAGTAGTCATTCAAATAGTAGAAGATGAAATAGAAAAAAGGAATGTGAGTTGTTATCACATGATTTTCTGAATGAGTCCTACCATCAGAAAGTCACTGCATGACCAAAAGAAGCAAGTGGCTATTTGATATCAGTGGGAAGTGAATAGGAAATATAGTAAGTAAACTGCAATTTAGGCCTTCAGAAAGCAAGGAAGTAACAATAGCCTCAAAAGGACAATGCCTATGAACAACAAACTTCACTATCTGAATAATTTGAAGTAGTCCTCATTTAAAAAGAATAGACTTATCTAGAGTTGGGGGACTAATTTGACATGAAACATATTTTAATTTGCATTTAAAAACACTATTTCCTTTTTGTATATTTAATTATATTTAACATGTCAAATTTCCATATAATTTCTAAATTTTACAAGTACTTTACATTTCTCTGACTTTTTAAATGTCTTTAAGTTGTTTTGATGTATTTACAATATGAGTTTGAGAGTGCACTTTCAGTATCAGTATGCCAATCTAAGGCTGGTATTTACAAAAAGCTATGTTTCTTGATCTGATGCAAAAGGCAGTTTCCACACTGATTAATCAAGATATTTTAAGGAATATTTGTGTCATCTTCATTTTTATTTTCTAACTAGCATATATTAATAATATAAATACTAAAACCAGTACATTATATGCTCAAGAATCAAACATTTTAAAGAATATTGAAATAATTTTCATACTCCTATTTATATTATATATTATATTGAAAGCTATATTTTAGTACAAATATATTTCCATAATCTTAGATTCAAAGGATCAATGAAATTAGATATTTGCACAGTTTTATTAAAATAGTTATATTGGCAAAATGAACATTGTATATACAACCTAAAAATTAGGATGATATAACTTTAGTCATGTACATGTATTTTTCATGTATAATCATAAGGAAGCAATTCATAGACACAAAGATTTTTAAAGAAAATGTATATATTAAGTATAATTGCTCAGAATAAAAAGATGTTCTCATGGCTTTGGTTTACTTCCAACAAAATTATAAATGTGAACAAAAATGTATTTTGCTCAAACACATTTGTTAAGATTTTGTACAATTCATGTAATTAATACGAATGTATTTTAAAGTGAAGTTACTGATAAATCTTCAATGTGACTAATGATTCATATACATTCTGATTCCAAAACCAAGGCTTATTTTATTGATAATTTCAAGTCACTTATTGAGAATTTATTTAAGCTTACTTCTGAAATATAGTCCTTCAGTTTATTTTTTATCTTTTTGTGCGTGTTTTAGGGAAGGGTCTATAGGGTGTTCAGAGTCTCACTACTAGATCAGATCCACAGTGATCCTCATACTTACAGTCTCCCTAGTTCTGGGATTACAGGCACGCGCCACTACACCCAGTCTCAATTCCTGTCTCAGTGCACCCATGGGGCAGGGCCGGGATGGCAGGCCCGGGGATCAGACCCCTAGCCCCGCACCTGCTTGCAGGTGCTTTAATCCACTGAGCTATTTGGCCGGCCCAGTCCTTCAGTTTAAATAAGCTTTAAAAACATTTTTATTCTTTCCAATATAAATGACAGCTGTCACTATACTGGACCTGAAGATAACAATGTGGATAAAAACAATGAAGTTCAAAGAAGCAAGCAGACGTGGTGTTGTATGCCTGTAACACCAGCACCAGCACTGGGAAGGGTGAGGCAGGTGGCTATTTCCAAGTTGCAGACAAGCCTGGGCTACAAAGTGAACTCAAGGCTAGCCTAAACAGCACAGAGAGACATTATCCAAAATATATGAGAAAAAGAAATGCCAAAGAAATATTAGAAATAAATGGTGGTAGAATTACAATACATTAGGCCATAAAAATAAATTGTTCATGACAATAGGTATAATCTCCTTAATGAGGGACAGAGAAGAAATTTCTGCTCTCTACCTGAGTCCAACTAGTCATGCTAGCAATCAAACATTGCAAAATTATCTTACCAAGTTATCCATAAACCTATGAACATATTACTTCAAGTGGAATATTTCTCTACTAAGTCTTCTTCAATCACATTCAATATTTTATCAAAAGGACTACTAAAAAATGCTACCTAATTTTTTGCAAGCTTATCAAACAGGGAAAAAATGAGTAAAACGTTGCTTTTATTTATTTTTTATTTTTTTAATTTAAAAAATTTATTTTTTTTCTTTGGAAAGTGTAGTAAATAACATTACAACACAAAAATTGTAAATGATACAGAATTTCACTAAACAAAATGATATGAATTCTACAGTATTTGTATTGCATAGTGTTGTCTTGAAATTAGTTAGTTGTTCATATTGCCAGAGATATGCTTGCCAAATTGGAAGAAGAGAAAAGAAACAAAACTGAGAAAGGAACAAAGCAGAAAAAGAAAAATGAATTGAATAATGAAGATAAGACAAGTTAATGGTTAATTTTTTTCCATAGACCAGCAGAATTCCACAGTACAGTTGTCCAATCCACCCTGCTTACATACATAGATATATCTTTCTCCCCAACTCCCTCTCCTGAACTTCTTAAATCACAATTCCTTCATTTTGCTTTTAAAAACTATAATTAAACTTTAATCTCAGCTAATCAGTTGTCTGAGGCAACACTTTTTCAATTCCAAAGGAAATGGGGCAAATATACTGAATCCTGTCTCAAAAAATAAAATATGAAAATAAATTTTCAAAGTCTGGTGTGCAAAGTTGAGTTGCAGAGCACTTGCCTATCATGAGTTCAATTTGTAGTACTGAAGAAAAATAGTGATTAAATATAATCTTAAATTCTATTAATAATATTACTTCAGTGTTGCAATAGAAAACTACTGAATAAAACCTTAAGTCTGGACATAGATTCCTTAAAATAATTCTCCTGGCCCTTTAAATGAGAAATGATACCACGTAGGTGATCTATATGCCTCAAAACCTCATGTCCAAAATGCCCGACTCTCAAGAGCATACAGCTTATTATGTGAATGACAAAGCTTTCGCTGGTGCCATGAGTAATAAATGATCTTCCCTTACTCTGTATTCACAAATTGTTACCTTTATAGTCTCCTACACATTCACTCACTCAATCATTTAACAAACATTTAAGTGCTAATCATTGGCACCAGTAGGAAGCCTTCATCTGGAAACAACATGAGAGTGGAAGGATCTGGGAAGAAACAAGTCGATGCAGTTCATTATATGAATATATTTGAAGATGAAATCACAGAAGTTGTGATTCAATTGAAGAAAGTAAGTGATGAGGAAAACAGGAGAGACTGGGCAAACAATATTAGGTGAACTGAATGATCAAAAATGAGAATTTTGTGAGTGCAGGTATCATCCAAGGGTAATCAAAATGCACAGTGAATGTTTAAGTAGGAAATACATATTACAGCAAACTATATATTGCTATTAATCCCCCTCAAAATACTACCCATCCCTTCAAATGCACAGCTGGGGAATTCTTCTTTTGAGTAATATCTTTGGATTTTCTACCATGACTGCCTCAATGTCTTGAATCAAGTAAAAAAAAAAAAAAGAATAACTTTTATGGCTATTCTAACTTTGGGGAAGAGTCAGGATTCTTAGAGTACCTGAGATCTGGTGAAAAAAATGGGATGAAGACACACTAATTATTTTAGGACCCTACCTTTCTCTTCGATGTAACAATCCATGAGATTGGATTCATGAGTTTATGAACAGTTGAAGAAAAGCAAGACCACTGAGGTCAAGGGCAAAACGTAGTCTCTATAGCAGTCTCTACAAGGTCATGCGTAAGGAGTAGTCTCTGTAATGGGAATTTGTAATTCCAGGCCCACTTTCTCAAACACATCAAATGTTTCTTCCTTTAGCTAGAATAATTCTAATGGCTGTATATTACCTGATACTTTAGTGACGTGTTTACTTGGCTACTCAAAACATATGCATATGTCAATCTTAAAATTGCTAATGATTTTTATTTTTAAAATCAAATTTATTGGCACATTTTTACATATATAATGATTACATTCATCATAGGGAATTCATACCCATTTGTAGTATATCCTGATTCTATTTTCCCCTTCCCTTTCCTTCCTTTCAAACCTTCTTCCTCTCTCCATTTACAAAAGTTTGCATTTATTGTTTTCCTTCTTTTCTTTATTTCATACTTAACTCAATTCATCCCTGCCCCCTCCCCCAGATTTGTTTCTTTCTAGAAGGAACATTTTCTTCCTCCTTCCAAGTATCTATTTTCCATTTAGTCTTTATCTTTTGGAGAAAGAGAGTTCTAATCAAACTTCCCTCCTACACATTAGCTATTTTGTGAACATAAACACTGTGATTGGGGGGCTGGTGAGATGGCTCGGTGGTCTGAAGCACCTACTTGGAGCAAGCTGAACTAAAGCACA